>SJYT01048718.1:126411-144105 GCA_006410635.1 Cephalophus harveyi | reverse complement strand
TGGAGGGGGGGGGGGGGTGTGAGAAGCGGGAGGCTCCCCACAAGAGGGAGGGGAGATATATGTATACACACATAGAGCTGATTCACTTTGTTGCACAGCAGAAACTAATACATTGTAAAGCAATTATACTCCAATTTTAAAAAGTTTACAAACTAAATGTCAATTACATTAAAAAAATTTTATAATGTATTGGGGGAGGAGGAGGGATGGTAGTGAAAGAAAGTTCAATCCCCATTCTAGCATTGGTTAAAAAGTCACCAGATAATGTGGGTATGTCTAAAACTGGCTTACCTATGAGAGCAGTGTATGTATGACAAATATCAAGAAAAACCACTGAAAGAACTCAAAATTGTCACCTCTGGGAAATGGGACTGGAGTGGAAAGTGGAGGAGTGTTGTTTTCCTTTAGAAATCTTGTGATACAATTTAATTTTGGGCATGTAGACCAAAAAATAAATTTACAAAAAGAAAGAAGATTCGGAGGCAGGAAGTTGAAACCGCATCAATAGCTCTTGTTCCCAGCAGGAATCTGCAGAAATGACTGAGGGAAGAATGGCGGCAGGAATATTGCAGGCTGACGTTTCCCTGGTCCCAGGACTCACCCCCTAGGATGTGTGACGGTTGCAAGCTCTCCCCTTCCAAGAGTCTGATTCTTTATAAGCTGAGAGCCTGTGATCAGAAAGTCCTTCCTCCGTTAACTACCTCCTGGTTTATCGAAGCTGAAATTTCCTGGCCTATTCATGGATGTTATTGATCCTGGCTGGAATTTTTATTTATTGCAAGAAAAGAGAAAAAAATAATTATTGACCTGCTGGATAGGGAAAACGAGAATGTGATAATAAAAGTGGAGGAAATACAACCCAGTGAGCTACTTTTGTCAGAAAATACTTTCAACCTGCTCCCCAGTGGTCAGTGTGATGAAGGGTATTGAGGCAGGCTGGGACAGGGATTTAAAAGCAGGCTGCAGGAGGAAACTTCCTGCAGGTCAGGATAAGGAAGAACCTTTGTGTTTGTTCCCCATGCTGATGAACAGATTGTCTTAGGGAGACTGGGGTGGGGGGGCGGCGGTGCTTGCTCAAGATAAGGCATGATAAAGGAAGCCAGAGAGAGGTTATATAAAAACAGCAGAGAGACGGAGAAACACATGAAAGGTGTCTTAAATGATGGCTTTCAGAAGAAAGAGATCACGTAGGGAGGAGGGGTGCTCAGTGGTGACGTGGTGTGGAAGCTCTGATTTGGAACTCACCCTAGTCTGAAGGGTGATTTGGGGAAAACCCCAGTGGCTCAGTGGTAAAGAATTGCCTGCAATGCAGGAGTCACAAGAGATGTATGTTCAGTTGCTGGGATCAGGAAGATCCCCTGGAGAAGGAAATGGCAAGCCACTCCAGGATTCTTGCCTGGAGAATCCCATGGATGGAGGAGCCTGGTGGGCTACAGTCCACAGAGTCACAAAGAGTCAGACATGACTGAAGTGACTTAGCACGCACACAGCAGAGGAGATATTAGCAAAGAAGTTAGGTTTTGAGCTGAGTTTTCGGGGGAAGGCATAAAATTAATGGCAACTTTTCACTTTTTTCTTTTGAAAATATTTAAATTTCTTTTACCTTTAGTAAGTTCTTATGAATTTAATTGTAGGTTCACAGGAGGTTGCAAAGATAGAATAAAAGAGGTCCCATGTCTCTGTCACCTGGTTTCTCTCAATGGCTACATCTTAGGTAATTATGGTAGCAGAACCATGAAAATTGCATTAATACAGTGCATATGTTTATGTGTATGTGTGTGTATAGATATATATCCCCTGGAGGAGGGCATGGCAACGCCTTGCAATATTCTTGCCTGGAGAATCCCAGGGACAGAGGAGCCTGGTGGGCTACAGTTGATGGGGTCATAAAGAGTCAGGCACGACTGAGTGACTTAGCACACACACACACACTCATATATATATATATACAGTTTCATTCCATTGCAACATATACATGGATTTATGAGGCCATCACAACAATCAAGATACTGAATATTCCACTACTACAAAGGCCTCCCTCTGGCTACCCACCTCTCCTCTTCCTCCTGCTCTCTTACAGTCTCACTACCTGTCTCTCCCTACCGTTCCTAACCTCTTGCAACCACTATATGCTTTGTCATTTTGAGAATAAAATAGATTCTTACGATATGTGATGTTTTAAAAACCTTTTTGTTTTGTATTGGGGTATAGCTGATTAATAGTGCGGTGAGAGTTTCAGGTGGACACCACAGGGACTCAGCCATACATACACGTGCATCCGTCCTCTCCCAAACAACCCTTCCATCCAGGCTGCCACAATGTGTGACATTTTATGATTGGATTTCTTTTTCACTCATCACAGTAGCTCTGAGGTCCATCCAAGTCTTTGTATTTATCAATAATTAAACACAATAGTATGTTTAACCAGTAGCCTATTGAAGGGCATTTTATTGTTACCAATTTTTTGGAGTATGAAATGGCAATTTTAGCTATTTCCAATGAAGCTACCATGATCACTGCATCCAGAATTTATGTGGACACAAAATTTCATTTCTCTGGAATAAATTTCCAGGACCACCATTGCTGGGTTGTATAATAAGAGAGTATGTTTAGTTTTCTATGAAATTGCCATACTGTTTTCCAGAGTGGCTGTACTATTTTACACTCCCACTAGTAATGGGAATCACTAAAATCCAACATCTTCACCTCTTTGCCAGTAATTGGTATAGGTTTCTTTCTTTCTTTGAAAGATCAGAAGCTTATTACCTCCCATTTTTTCCTCCTGAATTTATTTATAAATTCAATATTCTAGCTAGGTGTGTGTACACACACACACACACACACACACACACACAGATATGTTCAAAACATGACAACAGGGCAAACATCTGTTAGCACACTACCCAACTTAAAAACTGGAGCATTACTGTATCCAGTTTCACTCCTTTGCCTTCCCCACCAAGAGAGTAATCATACTCCTGACAGTGTATCCCAGTTCTCTGGGGGAAAAGCTCTAATCTACAGTGCTTGTTCATTTCTGGGATGTAAATACTTCCACATGACTGATTTCAAGATGCCAAGCTGAAGTAACTGAGTGTGGAGCTAGGAAGAGATGGACAGAATCAGCTCTTACCAGACCGGACAATCCTGTCCCAGCACCACTTTCCTGAATTTAGGATTAATATTTATCATTCTAGGAAGAAACTACACACACATATGTAATATATAATATTATTAGATAGTATATATATAATAGTGGTAGGCTAAATAATGAACCCCCAAGATATCCTAATCTTGTGATTGTTATCTTATATGGTAAAGACTTTCCCAATGTGGTTAAATTAAGGATCTTGAGATGGGGAGATCAGCTGGGATTATCCAGGTTGGCCCTGGATACAATCACAAGTGTCCTGAAAGAATGAGGCAAGAGAGAGCTTTGACTGTAGGAGAGGAGAAAGCAGTGTGACCTTGGAGGCAGACACTGGAGTGATGTGGCTAAGGGATACTGGCAGCCATAAGAAGCTGGGAAGCAAGGAACTGTAATTTCCCTAGGGCCATCAGAGGAAGCACAGCCTGCTGACACCTTGATTTTAGACCAGAGAGACTGATTTCAGACTTCTGGCCTCCAGGACTGTGAGAAAATGATAATCTGTTATTGTAAGCCATCGAGTTTGTGGTAATTTGTTACAACACCCAGAGGAAATGAATACCCATACATAACGTTTTACACATATGTCCTAGGCTGAGCGCCAAAGAATCGATGCTTTTGAACTGTGGTGCTGGAGAAGACTCTTGAGAGTCCCTTGGACTTTAAGGAGATCAAACCAGTCAGTCTTAAAGGAGATTAACCCTGACTGATGCTGAAGCTCCAATACTTTGGCCACCTGATGCGAAGAGCCAACCCATTGGAAAAGACCCTGATGCTGGGAAAGACTGAAGGCAGGAGGAGAAGGCTGAGATGCTTGGATGGGATCACCGACTCAAACATGAGTTTGAGCAAATTCTGGGAGACAGTGAAGGACAGGGAAGACTGGCGTGCTGCAGTTCATGGGGTTGCAAAGGGTCAGACATGATTTAGCAACTGAATAACAACTAGTAAAATATCTATCTAGCTCATTTTAGCTAGATTTTATTTTTATAAATTTGCTATATTATTATACATGTAGGTTCTGGGAATTATATTTTATTTACTCAACATTGTTTCTATGACTTACCTATTTTATTGCATAGCTGTAATTCATTTATTTTCATTGCTGGGTAATAGTCCATTATGTCCTGCCCCATTCTCAGTAGGATTCTGTTAGATACCTTTTATCAGATTAAAGATGACTGGTTTTTTTCCCCTGAACTGAGTTCATATCCAAGCTGTCACATTGCCTGTGTTTTTCTATTCCAAATATTGGGTGAGGCAACATTGTGGAAGATAACAAGCTGGAATGAAGGCTAGGAGGTTATGAGATTCCAGATACTTCACCAAGAGTAAATGTGAGTGAGTCATTTCATCAAGAGGGAGGAGAGCTGGGTAAGGAAAACCGAGGTGTGGTGTAAGCAGGCTCTCTCCTTGGCCGCCTGTAGATGTGCTCAACCAGGGGAGAAAGGATGCCTGTTCTGCTCCCCGCCGGCCCATCCCACCGCACGTACTACTGTAAGGGGTGGGATGTGAGGAGTCAGGGCTGGGCTGGTCAAGGAAGGGACAGGTGTGGCTAGAAAGCTGACCCCACAAACAGTGGCTCACCAATGCGAGGATGACCCATCACATGAAAATCAGGACTAAGATGACCTCAGAAAGACTTCTGAATTCTAGACAGACCCAGGACCCCTGCTTTCCTGAATATCCAGGAAGATCCAAGGCATGAAAGAACCAAGGATGACTCAGCCTGGGATGAGACTGGTGAGTGTTCATGAGCCATTTCTTCGTTCTCCCTTCAGAGGTTTGTCCTGGACACAGTCCTGCTTGACTGGCAGGTGAATCAGTTCACAAGCAGTGAGCCATCACCCCAGCTCTAACCATGCAGCCACCTGTTTCTTCACCATCGCCACATCTGTGAGCTCTTTCCTCAGTTGCCATTAAAATGACCCCTTTCATGAGAACCATAGCATTTACTGATGATTTCAGGGGGACACATTTTGCACAACAGCCCAAGCAACTTAAAAAGGCACTTTTTCAAATTAATGAAAAAAATCTGTTTTCAAATTAATGTCCTCACAGGCATTAATAACAAAGCCAGGAATTACTGAATCGCAGGGCAGGTGCATTTCTTATTTTGAAATACTCCCTTTACCTTGGAGCATCACCATACTGTAGCCCGTGAATCCCTAAGCGCTTTATATGAAGCACACAGCTCTTTACCTCTCAGAGGTAAACACTTGGCTGGGCAGGATCCACATATGCCAGCATCAAGCACATCAGCTCCTGGGCCAAGGCTTCCTTCTGCTCACCCTTATAGCACCATCTCTGGCACTGGAGAGCTGGCTGAGCTCATCCCTCACCATCATCCTTGCTGTATATTTAGAGGCAACTTGCGACTGCTTAGTATCTAGTCCTCCAGTCTGAGGATGACTTAAATTTTTTCCCTCTCGCTTTTCCACTGCTTGCCTTTTGGCCATTAATTTCTCCTGTGCTGTATGCAAGAGACTGGGTAAAAATCTGGGGGATGATTTGTGATGAAGAAAAGTAAAAGAAAAGTGTGGTTGTTGTTTAGTCACTAAGTTGTGTCCAGCTCCTTTGTTATCCCATGGGCTGGAGCCCACCAGGTTCTTCTGTCCATGCAATTTCCTAGGCAAGAATACTGGAGTGGGTTGCCGTTCCTTTCCCCAGGCAATCTTCCTGACCCAGGGATCAAACCCACATCTCCTGCATTGGCAGGCAGATTCTTCACCACTGAGCCACCCGAGAAGCCGTAAAAGAAAGGTAATCTTCATGATTTAGATTATCCTTAGCCCTTATCATTTAGGAACCATCTAGAAGGGTCTGTATGATACAACCCCCTACTTGTGAGTTATTCATTAGCCTTTTTCTCCAGAGTCTGGTGAGGAATTTCAACTAGCTAGAGTAAATTGAGATTATATTCTCCTGCTTCCCCATCCAAAATTCTCTCTCCATTACAGTGTATCCTATTTTTTTAGAGATGAAATTGAAGACACATTTGCCATCACTGGTTCAGTAGGACATTCACCAGGGTCCCCCTGGTTCTTGTTGTCATGAAAGGACAGATGGTAACTCTCAAGGTGTTTGCCAAAAACTGTCAGCAGTCTTTATTTCCATAATCATGCAATAAGACAAAAAACTCACATGCAAGGCAATGTCTAATGCCTTTAGTAGCAACACTAAGATTGGCTGTGTCACCAAAAGCTCCCAACGTTTGTAGATCTACTCAAAATCAATGACTTTTTTCGCAAAGCCCAAAGGCAAACACCAAACCATCCAAAATCAATACAGAAGAGTGATAGACAAGGAAATAGAACTGGGTAGCACCAAGCAGAAAGAAATAACAAAGCCAAAGGTTATGGAGTGATTGCTTTCTAATTTGTCTTTATAAAAAGGAAAAAGAATCAAATGAAAAATTGGCAAGTCACAGAGTGAAAATGTCAGAAACATTTTACATTCTAAGTCTTTGCCACACACTGTCTTGCACAATGTGAGGGGAAGTGAGGTTGAAATCGAGAATATTTTTGCAAGTCTGAGCCAGCCAGGAAGCCAGGGAAAATGCTCTTAAATTTGGGAAAATTACAGGCCTGCTATTTGACATTAGTGGGAGAAAAGCATCAAAACTCAGAACTCATTCTGAGAATTCAACCAGAAAAGTACTTCAAGTGCTGTGTTTGATCCTGGGAGGTGAATCCCTCCAGGACTTGGTAGAGGCCTTTAGGGAAGCCCCTGCCAGAGGGGGATGGGAATAGGAGGATCACATTTTTGCTAAATAGTCTTCTAAATGTGCACGAAAACAATAGCATAGAGACCCTGACTCGGGACTGGGCCTGGAAAGAATATATAAGCTGGCTGGAGCCCTGAGGCCTGGTCCAGCATCACAGTAAAATTAACAATAAATAAGCTCATTATTCTGAAAAAAGCAAAGTGGTGAAGACATAAGCTTTATCTGATAATAAAACATGTTATCAAAATATAATAAGCAAAACTGTGTGGTACTGACATATGAATAGTCATAATGTTTAATAACACAGTCTTGAAAGTCCACAAATGGACTCAAATACAAACAGAAATTTAGTGTAAGGGACTCACTTGGCATTTCAAATCAGGAAAGAAAACAGGCTCACTTTAAAAAAAGATGTTGAAATAACTGGGTAGTCACCCACACAAAGACAAAATAAACTCTAGATAAATGAAAGGCTTAAAAGAACCATACAATTACTAGAAGAAATATAGATGACTTTTAATTTTATAATATAAGAGTACAGAAGGCCTAAATATGACACAAGGCTTTGAAACCATAAAAAACAAGATTGACAGGTTTGACTACTTGAGAAGAAACAATTTCTGTATGGTGAATCCTCTGTATAAGCAAAGTTTAAAAATTAAAAAAAAAAAAATACAGGGGAAAACGCAATTAAAATTACAAGCAAAAGGTAAAATCCTCTAAAATATAAAAGCTCTTATAAATCAGTAAGAAAATGACTGACAGATGAGGCTCACTCTTATTTGTATTATGAGAAAGGCAAACTAAAACTATAATAAAATACTATTTTCACTTAGATTGGCAAAGATAAAAAATTTGATAAGGGCTCTGGAAAAGCAGGCACTCTCTTATTGGTGGTAATGTAGATTTGTTTAAGTTTCTAAAAGTCCATTGGAAAGCACTATTCAAATTGCATATAACTGAACCAGAAATTTCACTCTTAGGGCCTTAATATACAGCCGTTCTTGCACATATGTGAAATAAAGTATGTTCAAGGATGTTCTTTATAGCATTATTTATAATAGGAAAAAACTGAAAGCCTTATGTCTATCAATGAGGGGCAGGTGAAAAAAATTTTATTGTACTCAGTCAATGGAAAACAATGTAGGCATTGAAGGAATAAGGGAACTCCCGATATACTAGTTTGGAAGAGTGTCGAAGATTTTTAAATGAAAAAAAAAATCAAGGTGCAAAGTATTCTGCGTGTATTTATAAACTATATTCACATGTACACTTATAATCCCATAATTTATTTTTAGAAGGGCAAGTAAGAGATTGGTAGCAGTGGGTTGGGGTGGGAATGAAGACTTATCTTTCACTGTATGCCCTTTTGTACCTTTGACATTTGTACCATAAACATGGATTACCTATTCAAAAATATTTAATTTTGAAATCAAGCTGTTTTGAATGATGTAAGATTTGAATGTCATGACCATGCACTGGAAGAGTAAATGTTAACTCTTCTCAAAATTAAGACGTTTGAGAACATACAACCAAAGCACCCATTTCTATTCAGAACATGACTCTATGATTTTGCTAGTTGAATTAGAAGAATAAACAAGTGAAATATTTTTTTTTCAAAGAAGAAACAGTATGTTACAATAGTTAAAAGAATAGTCTTTGGAATCCTACAAGCCTGGGCTTGAATCCTAGCTCTGCCACTTACTTGCTTGTGATTCTGAGTAAGGGCCAAATTTCCCTGAACCTCTCAAAAAACTTCATAAAGCCTACTTCATATGAGTATCAGGAAGATTAAGTGCTATAATCCAAGTGAAGATCTTAGTCCTATATCTGGATCATAGTAAGTACTCAGAAACCATCTTAGAGAGACAAAGAATCAAGAGTGTTATCAGCTATTGAAACACAATCATAACAGTTAAATCAGTATGACTTTGGATGAGGAACACACAGATTCAGAGATTTGGTGACTTAGCAAGAGGTTCCAGTATTTTTAAGAGTTTAGTGAAAATTGTAAGAGGTTCCATGAATTACTGGGGCAGGGAAGTATTTGTCAAGATAGACTAGTGGGATCTTGGGTAAACATGTGGATATAAATCAATTCAGATTCTCACCTCATACCATTTATAAAATAAGTTTCAGATTAACTAAAGTGGTACTTTTTCAAATTTTTATTTTGAAAAATACTATAGACTCATGGGAGGCTGCAAAATTAGTAGAGCCCTGAGTAGAAGCTTTTCACCCAGCTTCTCCCAATGATTCTCCCTATGACATCATTCATAGCTGTAGTATTAAGACCAGGAAACTGATAATGAAAAGCTACTGTTAAACCAGACTATGGGCTATCCTTAGTTTCCACCATTTTTTTTAACTTGCCTTTGTGTGTGTGTTTCTATGCATTGTTATCCCATGAATAGAATTATGTAAGCACCGCCATAAACAAGGAACAGAATTGCTCTACCATCACAAAACAACTCCTTCATGTTAACTCTTTATGTTCTCGCTCATCCCCAACCATTCTACTTGTCCAGGCTCCTCAACACCCTTTACTCCCTGCCTACCACCATTCCTGTCTCCTGAGAAGCACTAACCTGTTCTCTGTCTTATAGTTTTTGTCATCTCAAAAATGTTATATAGAATTAGGATTACACAGGCAACCTCCTGGGATTGTCCCTTCCCCTGAGAATGATGCCTTTGAGGATCATCTGGTTGTTGGCATCAATGTTTATTCCTTTCTATGGCTGAAAATATTTATTCTATTGTATGGATATACCTCAGTTTGTTCACCTACTCACAAATTGAATGACATTTGGGCCGCTTTCAGTATTTCACTATTATGAATAAAGCTGCATATAGGTTTTTGTGTAAACATAATTTTTTATTTCTCTGGAATAAAGCCCAAGAATGCAACTACCAGGTTGTATGTTCAGTTATATAAGAAACTAACAACCTGGTTTCCAGAGGTCCCATACCATTTTACATTCCCACCAGTAGCCCATGAGAGGTCCTGTCTCTCCACCACCTCTCTAGCACATGGTGTTATTCCAGGTTTTAAGCAACTGGTTCTATATATGTGCAGGAGTTATATGGTTTTACAATATCAAAACTTTGTTGGGGGGGGGCAAACTAGAAAAAATGGTTGAAATTTTCTAACTTCTGATGGAGAATGACTTTCTAAAATCAACAGCTTTGAACCGATAAAAGCTTAAAATTTCTAATGCCCTGAAATATCACTAACAACAACAGCAAAAAAAAAAAAAAAAATTTAGGGGAAATTGGTCATGAAAAGCCCCTGAGCACACACAGCCGTGGAAAGTCAATCCTACATTACCCAGACCCCTAAGCCAGGCTCACTGAAACCCACCCTGTTCCAGGACCCCAAGTCCAGCTTGCTTTAGAGAGATTCAATAGATGGAAACATTTTAAATTCCTAATACACACTGCAAAAGGCTCTCTAGGAATGTTGTATCAGTGTTTATCCTACTAGTAATGTATAAGTGTGACTGTGAAAATGGTTGAAGCTATTTTTTAAAAACCAACTCTGGATCTTAAAAATAAGTGAACAAAAAATAGAAAAAAAAATCCCAAACAGAATAGCAATTTTAAATAAGACAAAAAATTGAAACTTCATTAAAACTATTCAAAATTACCCAAAAGGATATTCTTCTCAAAATATTAAAGATGTAACAATTGAATGTTATACACTGTTTAATAGGAATGGGATGAGGTGAACACTGTTATACATTGTATTCTTTTATTGGCTTTCTCTCCTTCCCAGTTTTATTCCCCTGGTTCCTCACTCCTACTCCTTGGGATCACTCCCAAGAAAGCCAGCTGACTCACTGGCTTAGACTCTGCTTTTCAGGGAGCTACAGCTAAGAGAGTTGGGAGCAGTGGTCCTAAAAAGCAGGCTCTCTAGTTGGGATTTTGGAGTGTGTCAGGGATAACCCCTCACACTTGGTCACATCTTAGTCACTAAGACTTACTTGTATAGGTCTAAGCAAAAGGTCAAACACTGGGTTCTATGGCAGTTATAACATTTGACTGGAATGAGGGTAATGGAAATGGAAAGATTAGGGCTCTGGCCTGATTTTAACTTCCTGGAGCCCAAAAAAAAAAAAAAAAAAACACAAGTGATTCAGATTAGCCAACTATCAACTAAAAGCATGATAGGAAAGCCAGAAGGTCTCCAGAAGTTGCTGGGTAGAATGTGCTCAAAACTGGCCCCAGAATAGTTATAAGAGGAGCAGACCTGCAAAGGAAATTAATCCACGGCTTCAATAAATCTCCTGTGTCATGCGAGGGTGAAAGCAAAGGTAAGACCCTGAGATTTGGTTTGGGGAGATTTGGATGGATGGGCCTGAGAAGCAGGGGTCTGAGAACTACACTCCTCTGAAGCCCTGCTGCCTGCAGAGGGGCAAGGACATGCACGTGGTGTCTGTGTGCCTCAAGATTACCCTCCTCCTTTCATTGTCTCCAAACAATAACAAACATTAGGTCCCATAGTTTGAGTTGAGACACACATCTCCTTCTCCAGGAGTAAAAATCTTACACACCAAAGACATTGCAGGACCCAGTTATTAATACTTTGGCCACCTCATGGGAAGAGTTGACTCATTGGAAAAGACTCTGATGCTGGGAGGGATTGGGGGCAGGAGGAGAAGGGGATGACCGAGGATGAGATGGCTGGATGGCATCACCAACTCGATGGACACGAGTTTGGGTGAACTCCGGGAGTTGGTGATGGACAGGGAAGCTTGGTGGCTGTGGTTCATGGGGTCACAAAGAGTCGGACACGACGGAGCAACTGAGCTGAACTGAGGAACCAAGGATCACATGAGGGGTGGATCTTAAAGGGATCAGATGGGGGTGGAGGGAGGAGGTAAAATTGGTAGCAAGAGCAGAATATGAGGCTGGAGGGGAGAATTTATGGATATAGGAGCCCTGTCCCATAACCTGGAAAAGGATAACCAGGACTGATCCTAATATAGGGCTGGGATAGCTCCTTGAAGTTTGGATCCAAAAATGGCCACAGGAAATGAGGCGGAAATGTTTGAATTTCCTTGGCATTGTGCTGATGAAGAGGTCAGAAAGTTCAGATTTGTGGGAATGTTAGAATACATTTATTGTGCAAGACCGTAGGAACCACCAGTGTATTCTATTCTTCAGGAAGGCTGAGGGAATGTTCCCTTCACCAAGCAATAAAGGGTACAGATGAGGCAAGCACTGACATCCTAGAGAAATTTGGTGGGGGGTGTCCTTGGGAGGGACCAGACTCGATAGTAGCAGATGCCGTCATAGAAATGAGCTCCCTCGTGTCAATGGAAGTGACAGAATCCTGAAATGACAGATGGGATGGTGGCAGATAACTGTCAGAGCAAGGGAGGCAGCATTGCCACAGTGGGCATCAAGCCCGAGGCAGCAGTCAGGGCGCTCTGGCCAATAGGGAGGGCTCCAGAGCCGCGGTTTAGATCATGGTGCTCCTGGGAGCAAGACACAGGAACAGCCTGGGAGGATGCTACTTGACTTGTTAAGGATCATGAGGTGTCTGAGTGTTGCCCTAATTACAAACTAACAAAGTAGCTTGTTTCCTAGATGCTGGCAGAAGAATCCTGAGTCAGAGACAAAGAATTTTATTGGGTCATAGCACTGTAGAGAAGGCAATGGCACCCCACTCCAGTACTCTTGCCTGGCAAATCCCATGGACGGAGGAGCCTGGTGGGCTGCAGTCCATGGGGTCGCAAAGAGTCGGACACGACTGAGCGACTTCCCTTTCCCTATAGCACTTCAAGCAGCATGAGCTTCACATCCACGTTGGTGCCTCTAGACCCGCACCCCCAAATCCCACAGGGGCAGTGTTGAGGGAAACGGGGCAATGCTGCAAATACTGTGGTTTGTGTGATGACTGAGAGATCCTGGGCTAGGGGAGCTTGAACCTTTTAATATAGGCAATAAAGAGATCTGCCTGGCTTTTGCTCTAGAGGAAAACATCTGCCCTCTCCCCCCCTGCTCCACAGGTGCTACTCTGTCTTCCAAGGCTCTGCGCTGTAGACACATACTTGGAAATGCAACTAGGAATAAATGGCAGTTAGTGGCCCTGCTCACAAGACATGAAGAAATGAGACAGATCCATGGAGAATCATCTCCCAACCCTCATCTAAAAATCCAAAACAAGCAAGGAAAACAAAATCAACTTTATGGTAACTATTTCTTGTTAACACTCTAACAAAGTGATCTTTATCCAGATCATTCATGGGGTCAAAGATTTGACTTTGTGGACTAACTCATCACCATGTTGGGTTGCTATTGTGGGAGTTTTTCTTCTCTATGGAGTGAATCATAATTGAGATCAGTTGAGACCAGGATGGTGGTGGGATTTGAAACCCTCCCTATATCCAGCACCCTTTGCCATGTTATTGTGGCCCCTCTCCCTAAAGGGGCAATGTGTTTCCCTGCTCCTTGAATCTGGGCTTGAGTGGGGGACTGATTTTGCTGGTAGGATGATAGCAATGTCTTATAAACAGAAGTTAGAGTGGCTTGCATGATTTCACTCCTTCCCCTGTGCTCCTCCTCCACGCCATGAGAACATGCATGGGCCAGCCTGCTGGACCGAGTCAGCTCAGTCACCCAGCCAAAGCTAGTCAACTCTTAGAGGTGTGAGGCACCCATACAGAGCTGCCTGACCGACCACCCCAGACAGTCAAGCAAAACACTGGTGACCCTTACATGTCATAGAGATTTGTGGCTATTCATTATGCAGGCTTCCCTCGTGGCTCAGAGGTTAAAGCGTCTGCCTGAAATGCGGGAGACCTGGGTTCGATCCCAGGGTCAGGAAGATCCCCTGGAGAAGGAAATGGCAACCCACTCCAGTATTCTTGCCTGGAGCATCCCATGGACGGAGGAGCCTGGTGGGCTACAGTCCACGGGGTCGCAAAGAGTAAGACACGACTGAGCGAGCGGCTTAACTTATTAAGCAGAAATGTTGTGATAAGAGATAAGCAATATTGTGAGGTCAACATATGAGGATGAAAATGGCTTTTAACAAGAGGAAGACATGATAACTTTATGGAGTCTTTTGCTCTTCTCTGTCATTGCATAGTTGGAGTCTGGTTAGAAGTGAGAACTGGAATATTTCCTGCCATGTCAATAAGCAAGGATGTCCCTGTCATCAGTGGTTGCAGCCCTCCAATGCGAGCTGGTGAGCTCTGAAGAAACTCAGGAAGGAAAGAACACCTGCCTAAGAGACAGCCTTCCGACGGCAGCCACTCCCTATGGTGAGTCCCGAGGAAACGCAGGATGTGGAAGCACAAGATACTGGCCCCAGATGGCTGAGGTGCATATCAAAAGGAATGATTTCAGTGAGCTCAGGCTCCCGTACCCTCCCACACATGGAAAATTGCTGAACTCCTTAACTTGAGATATCTGGTTTTCTTTAATTTACTATATGTAATCTTTTGACATTCAACTACCTTCCCTTTGTGCAAAATTTCTATATAACCCAGCTCTCCACCTCACCTTCCTGGAGCAGTTCTTTCAGGGTTACTTGAGATGCTGCCTCTGGGGCTTGAAGTCCTAAATAGTCCCACTGATAAAAACATGACTCTCAACTTTTAGGTTGCATGTATTTTTTCAGTTGACAGTAAAAATACTGGTGGTGGGCTTTAACAATAATAACAATAATAATAACACATACTAACCCCATGTATCAAACCTAGGAGGGTTAGACTGGAAGAGCACCATATCTCACCTACCACCTGGAATGACTGCACTGACTGGAAGGGACTGGCTGGTGTGGAGCCAGGAAGACAGGGAACCAAAAAGCAAGACGATGCCACCTTTATTCGGGATCATTCTAGGAGAATCTGGAGGAGGGTGGGCATGCCAGGGTCACATGCATCTGAAGACTTGAGTGAGCCCCCCTCAGAGGGCTGGTCATGAACCCATGACTTTCTTCCCTCCTGCATGATGAAGAACGCACACTCTTTCCTTGGTTTTGCTGCTCTGGCCATGTGGGTGACTGGCTCATCTGGTTTTTCCTGACCCAGAAATTTGACACTCTGAGGCCAGGCCTGCTGGGTTTGTCCTGGCTCCTCTCCAGGCCTCCCTGCTGAGATTCTGCCTCATCAGGCAGCTTCCAGTGGTTAATTGAGCCTCTAGGACCCCACCCCCCAATCCGGGAAGGGATCCCCTGCTTGGAGACAAGAGTTTGCTGGCATTGTGAGCAGTTATTCCACAGAGACAGCTTTAGAGAGGGAACATTTGATATATTAAAGGGTTTAAAAATTCAGCAGGGGACAGAAAACTTTGAGTCCCTGCAGGCCTGCTGCGATCTGTGACAAGTGTCACATTTAAGCAGAAGCAGGTTAGGACCCCTCCAGACCCTAGTGGACACTGAAGGGATTTGCGGAAGTCTGAATTTTCTATAAATACTATTTGTGTGAAAAGGAGCTCAAAACAATAGTCTGTCTGGTATGTTAGCCACTCACTCATGTCCAACTCTGTGAGCCCATGGGCCATAGCCCGCCAAGCTCCTCTGTCCATGAATTTTCCAGGCAACAATACTGAATGGGTTGCCATGCCTTCCCTCCTCCAGGGAATCTTCCTGACCCAGGGATCGAAACCGGGTCTCCTGCATTGCAGGAAGATTCTTTACCATCTGAGCCACCAGGGAAGCCCCAGGAAGTCGGTTTTGTAGTTATAATTATGGGAACTCAGTCCTCGGCTTTTAATCTACACAGCCTGGAGACTTTGAAGAGGATAACTTTTCCTCTTCTAGAACCAAGACCCCTTCAGCCTCAAAGGCAGCCAGCCCTGCTGGAGCCCTGAGGCTGGGCAGCCTTCTCCACTGGCAGCGCCGAGTCTGCCCCCACTCTAGCTGGGCGCCTTCTCACACTCTCGAGCAGAGATGTGGCAACTCTGCAGACGCTAGCTTCTAAGTCCCTGTCATGGTTCCTCTTGAATCCCACTCAGAGCTCTTTGGCAAATCTCTGGAGCTGCCCGCACTGTCATGAGTTCAGCTGGGCCCTGCCCTGTGCATAAACAGGAAATCTTTCGGTTCCAAAAGTCACCTTCTTCAAGCAATAAAGGCTCTTAACAAGCTTTGCAATAAAAGACCTTGAAGCAGAAAAGTAAACTTTCACAGAGGGGAGACTGCATTAATAGAGTTGACCAGTCATTAATACTAACTCTCTAACTTTAAGGATTTGCACAAATGACCTGGACAGGAAAAATAAAAGCAGGTCTTTCAAAGCGGTGCAGAGCATCGCAATTCAGTAAGTGTAGCCCACAAGTAGGAAACACCAAGTAACTGTTAAAGGGAATGAAAGAGGAAAAAATAATCGCACTAAAACTCCTGAAGGAAATGAGAATATAAAAGGAAAAGGGAACCAAAGCAAACAAAAGAAAAATAAGACCATCTCACCTGGGGAAGAGAAAGATTTGAATGCAGACCAAATGGCTCCTGGGAGTAGGTGATTATCCAGTGTCAACACCCGATAAACAGCTGCAGGAAAAACTGGTACACAGGACACCGGAGTGAACCGGAAGAGAATGCAATGTGATAGCAAGCGCTGTGATTGCTATAGAAGGTTTACATCAAAATCTCATTTAGAGTCACTGTTTTACTGTCTTAGGAAAAAAAAAAAAAAAACTGATATGCTTCCAGCCTTTCTCCCCTGTAAAGAATTCATCAATTGCCCCTTTAAAAAAGTCACACTGGGACTTCCTTGGGGGTCCAGTGGAGTCTTAGCCACTCCCTGCTCCCAGTGCAGGGGGCCTGGGGTCCAGCCCTTATCTGGGAACTAGATCCCGCATGCGACAACTGAGACCTAGTACAGTCAAGTACATAAATAAATAGAAATATTAAAATTTAAAAAATTTTTAATTTTTTTTATTTAAAAAAAATTTTAAATTTTAATTAAAATTTTTCTTTTAAAATTCAATATCACTCATTGTCAGAGAAATGCAAATTAAGACCACAATGAGGTACCATTTCACACCAGTCAGAATGGCTGCGATCCAAAAGTCTACAAGCGATAATGCTGGAGAGGGTGTGGAGAAAAGGGAACCCTCTTACACTGCTGGTGGGAATGCAAACTAGTACAACCACTATGGAGAACAGTATGGAGATTCCTTAAAAAATTACATATAGAACTGCCTTATGACCCAGCAATCCCACTGCTGGGCATATACTCCGAGGAAACCAGAATTGAAAGAGACACATGCACCCCAATGTTCATCGCAGCACTGTTTACAATAGCCAGGACATGGAAACAACCTAGATGTCCATCAGCAGATGAATGGATAAGAAAGCTGTGGCACATATACACAATGGAGTATTACTCAGCCATTAAAAAGAATTCATTTGAATCAGTTCTAATGAGATGGATGAAACTGGAGCCGATTATACAGAGTGAAGTAAGCCAGAAAGAAAAACACCAATACAGTATACTAACACATATATATGGAATTTAGAAAGATGGTAATGATGACCCTGTATGCGAGACAGCAAAAGAGACACAGATGTATAAAACGGACTTTTGGACTCTGAGGGAGAGGGAGAGGGTGGGATGATGTGGGAGAATGGCACTGAAACATGTATACTATCATGTAAGAAACGAATCGCCAGTCTATGTTCGATACAGAATACAGGATGCTTGGGGCTGGTGCACGGGGATGATCCAGAGAGATGATATGGGGTGGGAGGTGGGAGGGGGATTCAGGATTGGGAGCTAATATACACCCATGGTGGATTCATGTCAATGTATGGCAAAACCAATACGGTATTGTAAAGTAAAATAAAGTAAAAATAAAATTAAAAAAA
>SJYT01048718.1:103576-125502 GCA_006410635.1 Cephalophus harveyi | reverse complement strand
TTTTTTAAAGTCACATCTGTCACATTTAAAATGAACCACATAAAAGGAAAGAGATACCTGTAGAGAAACAAATACCTTCACAATTTTGAAACATGGGGTTACATTCTCTCTAATGCTAAATTTTCAACTTGATAATAAATTAGAAACTTCAGGAAGAATACTCATTCCTTTGTTGTTTAGTTGCTAAGTCTTGTCTGATTCTGTTTTGACTCCATGGACTGTAGCCTGTTAGGCTTCTCTGTCCATGGGATTTCCCAGACAAGAATACTGGAGTGGGTTGCCATTTTCTCCTCCAGGGGATTTTTCTGACCCAGGGATCAAACCTTAGTCTCCTGGATTGGCAGGTGGATCCTTTACCACTGAGCCACCAATTTACCAATGAAAAAGCCATTCATTTACCAATGAAAGGGAAGCCCATTCATTCCTTTCAGTTCAATTCAGTTGCTCAGTTGTGTCTGACTCTTTGTGACCCCACAGGCTGCAGCATGTCAGGCTTCCCTGTCAATCACCAACTCCTGGAGCTTACTCAAACTCATGTCCATCGAGTTGGTGATGCCATCCAATCAGCTCATCCTCTGTTGTCCCTTTCTCCTCTTGCCTTCAATTTTGCCCAGCATCAGGGTCTTTTCCAATGAGTCAGTTCTTTGCATGAGGTGGCCAAAGTATTGGAGTTTCAGCTTCAGCATCAGTCCTTCCAATGAATATGCAGGACTNAGCTTACTCAAACTCATGTCCATCGAGCTGGTGATGCCATCCAATCAGCTCATCCTCTGTTGTGCCCTTCTCCTCTTGCCTTCAATTTTGCCCAGCATCAGGGTCTTTTCCAACGAGTCAGTTCTTTGCATGAGGTGGCCAAAGTATTGGAGTTTCAGCTTCAACATCAGTCCTTCCAATGAATATGCAGGACTGATCTCCTTTAGAATGGACTGGTTGGATCTCCTTGCAGTCCAAGGGACTTAAAATGCCTCACCCAGAAAAAGCTGTCATATGTACAGGACTCCACAGCTTTGAACTTTCCCTTGTGAGGAGCCTAGAACAGAACTCCATCCCACCCCCAAAAGCTAGCTTTTCCATTACCACTGGAGGTGGAGCAAACAAAACCACAATACCAAAGAACATAAAACTGATGGCAGTAAACTCAAAACTGGCAAACGGATCATTATACCTGGAACTTATCTTTTGTTTTTTCAAGTTTCAGTTCAGTTCAGTCACTCAGTTGTGTCCAACTCTTTGCAACCCCATGGATTGCAGCATGCCAGGCCTTCCTCACCATCACCAACTCCCAGAGCTTGCTCAAACTCATGTCCATCCAATCAGTGACGCCATACAACCATCTCATCCTCCTTCCTCTTCTCCTCCTGCCTTCAATCTTTCCCAGCATCAGGGTCTTTTCCAATGAGTCAGTTCTTCACATCAGGTGGCCAAAGTATTGGAGTTTCAGCTTCAACATCAGTCCTTCCAATGAATATTCAGGACTGATCTCCTTTAGAATGGACTGGTTGGATCTCCTTGCAGTCCAAGGGACTCTCAAGAGTCTTCTCCAACACCACAGTTCAAAATGGCCAGGTGTGGGAAGGTCCATAGGAACCGCAGGGCACATGAGTGGATAGTCTCATGTGGATAGTCTCAGGTTCCAGGCCCTGGCTCTGCTCGCTGTATCAGTTTCCCCAGGGAGATCGGGAGGTGTGCTCCAGGAAGGGGCAGGGCGCATCAATTCTTCAGCGCTCAGCTTTCTTTACAGTCTAACTTTCACATCCATACATGAGTACTGGAAAAACGATAGCTTTGACTTTGTCAAAACCATAGACAGGCCTTTGTCGGCAGAGTAATGTCTCTGCTTTTTAATATGCTGTCTAGGTTGGTCATAGCTTTCCTTCCAAGGAGCAAGCATCTTTTAATCGAAGTGATGGGACCAGATGCCATGATCTTCGTTTTCTGAATGTTGAGCTTTAAGCCAACTTTTTCACTCTCCTCTTTCACTTTCATCAAGAGGCTTTTTAGTTCCTCTTCACTTTCTGCCATAAGGGTGGTGTCATACGCATATCTGACATACGAATACGTTGTTGATATTTCTCCTGGCAATCTTGATTCCAGCTTGTGCTTCATCCAGCCCAGCGTTTCTCATGATGTACTCTGCATATAAGTTAAATAAGCACCCTATCAGTTGTGCTGCCAACTGATAGTGCAGTTGATAAAGGATTCATTCCTTTAAGTCACAGTAATAACAGAGGTTACTCTTATCGTTTCAAACACATTGGAAAGAAAGAGCTAATTTTAACAACAGCACGAAGAGAAGTTTTTACATGGTGTACTCTAAGCACTTTTCTCTCTGCTTAATGTGTACTAATTCTGTCCATCCTAACACCAATTGTATGAGGTAGCTACTCTTATTATTTCCTCTTCACAGTTGTGGAAAACCAAAGCACAGAGAGATTAACTGACTCTCAGGGTCACACAACTAGTAAGTGATGAAGCTAGGATCTGAAGCCAGTCTGATTTCAGATTGTGTTAGACACTAACTTGTGCTTCTAGCAAGAAGATCCCCCAAACACACAGCAGAATTTGTGCCTAACAGAGAATTGACTTTAAATGAACATGTGGGTGAACTACGACATCACAAGCTAGAATACAACATGGGTTCATTTCAAGTTAATTTTGGAGGATCCCAAATGTGTCTTCCCAAAGCCAAAAATGTCAGCCTTTCCAAGTTTTGTTTTCCCTAAACTCATCTTCCTCCTGAGGTGAGAGGGATCCCTCATGTATATTATACTTTCTTCTATAAGGAAATCAACCCTGAAGGACTTGACGCTTGAAATCATTTGAAGGACTGATGCTGAAGCTCCAATACTTTGGCCACCAGGTGTGAAGGGCCAACTCACTGGAAAAGACCCTGAAGCTGGGAAAGATTGAGGGCAGGAGGAGAAGGGGGCAGCAGAGGATGTGATGGTTAGATAGCATCACTGACTCAAAGGACACGGGTTTGAACAAATTCCAGGAGATAGCGAAAAGACAGGGAAGCCTGGTGTGCTGCAGGCCATGGGGTCGCAAAGAGTTAGACAGGACTTAGCAACTGAACAACAACACACAAAAAAACAAGAGTCACTTCAACACGTCCCATTTAAATTAGTTACTTCTATGGCAACTGTGACGAGGTCATCATTATATAGACTAAATCAGAGCTGGAGAAGAAAGAAAAAAATGATCCATAAAACCACAATTCTTGAGCAGTAACTTAAACCTTTTCAGTCTTCCTCACTCTACTCGGTTTTGAAATATTTATTTCAGCTACGCTAAAGAGTATTTCCCAGAGCAAAGACCACTGATGAACTGCCAATGAGTCAGGTTTACTTCTAACCTCTTTGTTTTGAACTTCTCAATGCCTCTGGTTTCCAAGGTGACCCCATTCCATCCCAGGACCCATCTGGAAACCTGCATCTCAAGTGGGCCAGCCTTAAGACTGGCTTATTGTGATTGTTTTCACCCTGTAACCTTAAACCCAGTAGTGGAATAGAAAACAGCATGTTTGTGTGACTACCATCACATTAGAAAGGAACACAATCTGATGACCATCAAACCATTAGAGTTAAGAAAAACGGAATTCACAGTTTTGAAAGCATTAGGATGCTTACAAGGAAGCCCATGCATTCAATAACCAGTTGCAAAATATAGAGTTACTATTTCCTTAAGTCCTGTAACTATAACCCAAGTTCTCTAGATGGTCATTTTCACATGTGTGAATGTTTTTGATCAGTTTTGTAAATCTCTTAAAATTCTGAAAAGCAATTTTAGTTGACTGTGATTATGTGTTAAGAAGCAGTGCTTAACTGCTCTAGAAATTTTGCCCTAATGTCTTGGTCACCGGCCTTCTCCAAGAGATCCTCTTCAGCCTTTTAGGAGAAATAGACTTTTATTGGTGGTTACTTTTATGTTTCCAAACTGGGCTTCCCTGGTGGCTCAGACGGTAAAGAATCTCCCTGCAATGCAGGAGACCCATGTTCAATCCCTGGGTAGGGAAGATCCCCTGGAGAAGGAAATGGCAACCCATTCCAGTATTCTTGCCTGGGAAATCCCATGGATAGAGGAGCCTGATGGGCTAATAGACGGTAAAGAATCTCCCTGCAATGCAGGAGACCCATGTTCAATCCCTGGGTAGGGAAGATCCCCTGGAGAAGGAAATGGCAACCCATTCCAGTATTCTTGTCTGGGAAATCCCATAGATAGAGGAGCCTGATGGGCTAAAGTCCCCGGTGTTGCAAAGAGTCAACCATGACTGACTGGTTAACACGTTTATTTTTTCAAACTGTACAGATGCCAGTGAAGATTTGCTGGCTGCTTGTTTGAAGAAAGTCATTAATGTCTTTTAAAGTATCTTTATGGACCTGGTGCTAGGTGTTTTCTGTCATATACATGGAGAGAGTAAGGACTAATACCGACAAATTACACAGAAACAATTCTACAAGGCATATTTTCTAATCAACAGAATTTTATGAATGTTATTTATCATGTAAACTAAAGGACCTTTGTTCTGTAGTGAAAAGGAGAAGATAAGTCAATCACTAAGGAAAATTAGTTTCTACATGATTTTTTGAATAAAATTTTATTCTATTAGTATGGTTTATATATTTATTGTAGAGAACATTAAAAATAATTAAAAATATAGAGAAAACATAAAAAATCATCCCACCTCTAGGAAAAAAAAAATCACCATTTTGTCTTACTCCTTTTCTGTGCACACAAACACCTATGTATTTTAAAAATCTGTTTTAGGACCCAGAGCTCTTCAATGATCAAGCCTTGGTGATGGGTAAAATTGGTCACCTCAATCTTATTCCTCTCCTTGGGTGAATTCATTCCTAATAGGATCTTCACAGTCTTATTCAGACTTAGGGTAGAGATACCCCAGCTGTTTCTGGAAAAGCCCAGGAATTTCTGTACATTAGCTTGGTCTCAGTATGGGCCTGGAGAAGGAAATGGCGACCCACTCCAGGATTCTTGCCTGGAGAGTCCCAGGGACGGGGAGCCTGGTGGGCTACCGTCTATGGGGTCGCACAGAGTCAAACACAACTGAAGCAACTTAGCATGCATGCATGCATTGGAGAAGGAAATGGCAACCCACTCCAGTGTTCTTGCCTGGAGATTTTTCTGTTATTTCTTGGGAGGACACTTGGTCTTGGTTTCCATACAGTGGTATGTAGAAAGGACCAGGAAACAGCCAGTTTGGGCTTTTTCATCTACCAAACAAAACAAACCCCAACACTGGACTTGATGGATGGAGTCCCCGAGTGGTTGATTTCACTCAGTCCTTTAAACAATGGAATAAAACCACTGGCCTCCTGCAGGCTGGCTCTTGGTAGGGGGCGAGCAGCAGTGGCGAGCTGGAATGGGGAGATAAGTGTTAAAGGATGAAAAAGGCAAAGAATACTTTAAGCAGCTAACAACTCTTCCCAGAGATCAAATGCCACGTACAACCCTGGCTTAAAATAGAGGGTCCGAAAAGTAAGTATTACTATTGGTCTATTTTTGTGGCTTAAGGAAACCATATAATTTTAAACTTTGGTACTAAATGACATTTTAGGAGTTTATAGTATTTTCTGACCTGCTTAAATTAATATAAATAGCAATGCCATAAGTGGAGACCAACGTGCATATAGTAGATTTGAAGTCATCGCTTCAGAAGATTATATACCTGAGTTAACTCTATGCTTGAGAATGGGAGGTAAAACCTACCTGCTAAGAGTTAAGTGTCTTTTTTTTTTTTCTTTGTCATGTTCGAGTAGGTCGTTCCTGGGAATCTCACCAGAGCTGAGGTCAGTTAAGGTTTTAGTTTGGAAGAGCGGTAAGAGTCTGGCTCTTGGTGGGGGGCGAGCAGCAGTGGCGAGCTGGAATGGGGAGATAAGTGTTAAAGGATGAAAAAGGCAAAGAATACTTTAAGCAGCTAACAACTCTTCCCAGAGATCAAATGCCACGTACAACCCTGGCTTAAAATAGAGGGTCCGAAAAGTAAGTATTACTATTGGTCTATTTTTGTGGCTTAAGGAAACCATATAATTTTAAACTTTGGTACTAAATGACATTTTAGGAGTTTATAGTATTTTCTGACCTGCTTAAATTAATATAAATAGCAATGCCATAAGTGGAGACCAACGTGCATATAGTAGATTTGAAGTCATCGCTTCAGAAGATTATATACCTGAGTTAACTCTATGCTTGAGAACGGGAGGTAAAACCTACCTGCTAAGAGTTAAGTGTCTTTTTTTTTTTCTTTGTCATGTTCGAGTAGGTCGTGCCTGGGAATCTCACCAGAGCTGAGGTCAGCTAAGGTTTTAGTTTGGAAGAGCGGTAAGAGGGGTGGTGTTTCTCAGAAAGGCAGCTCAGAGGGGAAGCAGGTGACTAGAAATACCTCGCCCCACCCGACGCAAGAATGACAAACATCAACCATGGATCCTGCTTTGTTCACACCATAGAAATTAAACATTGGTGGACACATTCTTGGGGTGCTTAGGGGGCACATTGTATCTGGAGGTATCTGTAGAACCTGTTTAGGTAGGACATTGTTGGTCATTCACCTTGGACAAATAGAAAGTTTTTGTGCTACGTGAGAAAGAAAATACGCTTAGAGCTCATTCCTGGAACTGACAAAGTCCGCAACGTGTACTCTGGCCTCAGACCAGTCGGACAGGTGAGTTAAAACCAGAGGTACTCACAACCCACAGCTAGTTATACAGAGATAACACTTTCTAGACTAAAAGGTCAATTCCCAGGGTTCATTGACTAGGAAAATGATAAGGTCATCCCCATCAGCAAAATACCCAGGAGCCAGTGTAACAGTTTTGAAGCTGGTTAGGGAATAGCCCAAAGCTGGTCTGGTGGGAGGATAGTAATTGGCTGGCTTTAGCCCCAGGGACTCTCAATGCCTTATCTCTATCAGACAGGAGGGAGCCTGAGACTTCACTACTCTTCCCAGCTCCTCTCCTGTCTTCCAGAACTAAGTCAACAGTTACTCCGGTACGCGTTCTTCTCCTCCCAGGAACTGAACTCACCCCAACCAGACTGTGCCTCCCAGCCGTTTGTTCGCCCCTCTGGAGTTTTCCAAGCTCAAGAACCAAAACGAAAGGCAAAATGTTTTCATTGTGATTGTTCTAAGGCTGCTCAGCTCAGAGGCCCCCTTCAATTCAGTGAGTTCTGCAGAAGCTTACCTCTCTGTGCTAACAAGGCTACAATTATACTAGCCCTCACCTCAACTCTCCACTCTTACCTGGACTAAACACTTCTCTTCATCCCCCCAAAGAAAGCTCACTCCACAGACTTCTGAGAAGCCATTCTTTTACTGGAGATTTGCCAGGGTGTGGAGTAGGCATCAGGTGGGCGGGTGTGGAGGCAGAGTGTTTACATCACGCACACAAAATTCTACTTCCCTGAGATGTATCCCTTTCCTGCCTAATCTCTTCCCTTCCTTGTAAGCTCCCTCAGCATCAGCATCCTAACCTTCCCTCTCACCCTAAACTCCCCATCCCAACCCCCCACACCCTGGCTCATGCCAAGGCAAGAGCATCCTGCAGAGGCAAGACAACCTTGGGGTCCAGAAATAAGATCTCCCCCAGTCACAGAGAGCCTTCCTGCTGGAGGATTTTAAATACCTGATCATGTTTATTTTACTTTTTTCCCTGTTCAGTTCAGTTCAGTCGCTCAGTCGTGTCCGACTCTTTGTGACCCCATGAATCGCAGCACGTCAGGCCTCCCTGTTCATCACCATCTCCTGGAGTTCACTCAGACTCACGTCCATTGAGTCCGTGATGCCATCCAGCCATCTCATCCTCAGTCGCCCCCTTCTCCTGCCCCCAATCCCTCCCAGCATCAGAGTCTTTTCCAATGAGTCAACTCTTCGCATGAGGTGGCCAAAGTACTGGAATTTCAGCTTTCGCATCATTCCTTCCAAAGAAATCCCAGGAGTGATCTCCTTTAGGATGGACTGGTTGGATCTCCTTGCAGTCCAAGGGACTCTCAAGAGTCTTCCCCAACACCACAGTTCAAAAGCATCAATTCTTTAACCTATACCAACTCATCCGGGCAGCCTGCAGAGGGCCTTCCTCAAGGCCCCCTTGCCAAGCCCATGTCTTTGGTGTCTGATGGCAGCATCTCTTTGTTCCCCAATCCCTCCCAGAATCAGAGTCTTTTCCAATTAGTCAACTCTTCGCATGAGGTGGCCAAAGTACTGGAATTTCAGCTTTCGCATCATTCCTTCCAAAGAAATCCCAGGAGTGATCTCCTTTAGGATGGACTGGTTGGATCTCCTTGCAGTCCAAGGGACTCTCAAGAGTCTTCCCCAACACCACAGTTCAAAAGCATCAATTCTTTAACCTATACCAACTCATCCGGGCAGCCTGCAGAGGGCCTTCCTCAAGGCCCCCTTGCCAAGCCCATGTCTTTGGTGTCTGATGGCAGCATCTCTTTGTGCTACATGGCTCCCGGAATGAGTCCACACATAGATGCCCAGTGACACAAGTTACTGCAGCCCTTCAAATTCTGATTCAAAGTTTTTGGTGACGGCCACACAGGGTCAACCTCGTGAGCACACACGCATGTGTGGAGCCTCACGTTTAGAGGGGTCCCGCCTGGCTCAGTGCCCAGCTCTCATCGTCATGCCATCCTTAATGAGTGTGAACCCCAGGCCTACATTCAATTTGCACTGGGCCCTGAAAATTTTGTGAAGCCAATTCTGCCCGCACATGACCCTCATGGAAGTTCTCCCCTCCTTCAAAGCGGTTTCTCCACAGCGCCCCCTCCAAGCCTTAACCTTTGGGTCACTGTGCCTGGCCCCCCACCCCCCCGGCCTCCACTCACTGCAGGCCGCTGGGCCTGAAAAGGGCATTCATCCAGCTGGACTTGCTGGGGTCCTTCCTTTGCTCTGATGAAACCACAGAAAACAGGGTCCCTGGGGAAGCAGTGTCAGGGAGAAAGCAGGGAGGACCGAGGCTGGGAGAAGACCCTCTGCAAAATTATTCACCCCGCCCCACGGTGATTCCAGAGATTCCTCCAGGAGAGAGAATTCCTTCTCAATCGAGCCCTGTCTAACTGCTTTGAGAATACAAATATTCCTGAGAAGGTCAACACCCCTACGTTATTGCCTTCTACCATGCTGTGAACAGGCTGCAAGCTCTGCTGTAAGCTGAGCCCGGGGTGAGGGGAGGTCTGGGCACAGGGGAAAATTTGAAGAGAGAGAGAGGACCCTCTTGAATCTGGAGGAGAGTGACTCACAGAGGGGAAATCCAAGGTGTGCAGAGCGATTCAGGGCTCTGGGAGTGAGCATAACGGGGAGCTGAGGCGGGTGGGGAAACTGCGGACTGTTTCTTCTGTTTCACCGAGTTCACAGACCCTGAGCTTTTCTGCTCAACCTCTTTTGATGAAAGGTCTATATAGTTTCCTGTGTCTGCCCCCGACTCCCTTTCTTAGCCAATAACAAATTACCACAAGCTGGGTGGCTTAAAATAATAGACCCGTATTCTGTTCTGCATACCAGGAGTCTGAATCCAGGGGTCAGCAGCGTAGGTTCTTTCTGGATGCCCTGAGGGAGAACCCAGTCCATGCCTGCCTTCTGGCTTTTGGTCACTGCCTACAAGTCGCTAGCATTTTTTGGTTTATAAGCTCACCATTCCAGTCTCTGCCTCTGTCTTCACACTGTCCTCTCCCCTGTGTCTCTCTGTGTTAAGTCCTTCTCTCCTTTCTCTTACCAGGACACCAGCTGTTGGATTCAGGGTCCATTCGAAATGTAGGATGTTGTCATCCTGCTGTTTCGTCGCTCAGTTGTGTCCGAGTTTTTGCGACCCCTTAGCCCACCAGGCTCCTCTGTCCATGGAATTCTCCAAGAGAGAATACTGGAGTGGGGTGCATTTCCTTCTCCAGGGGGGGTGCCATCTTGAGAAACTTAAAATACACCTGCAATGACCCTGTTTTCTAGTATTCAATAGTACTGAATGAAATACTTTAAAATTGCTAAGAGACTAAATCTCTGAAGTTCTCATCACAAAAAAATGATAATTATATAATGTGATAGAGATATGAGCTGAAGCTACGGTGATCATCACATTGCCATACATAAATGCATCAAATCAACATGTTTTACACCTTACACTTACACAATGTTACATGTCAAGCATATCTCAATTTAAAAAAACAACTTAAAAATGATCTTACCTTTTTGAATAAGGTCACATACACAGGTACAGAGGCAATTCAACATACAACAGGGTTTTCAGATCTTCAGTTTCTGTTTGCTTTTTATTCATGCTTTTCTTGAACTTTTGAGCTTTGGTTTTTTTTTCCCCATGATTGAAATCCTGAGACCCATTATTAAACAATAATAGCAAAACCTCTGCAAATCCAAAGCATTTTACAAGTGTGTACTGCAAGAGACTCTGCAGGATCTCCCAGCATCCCAGGAGAACAAGGAAGGAACAATAGCAAAGTGCCTTTGATCCCTTAAGTAAGAAAGTTGCAATAAGAGCCAAGTTCTATGCTTTTAATGTTGCGGTACATTAGTCAGAACACAGAAATGTGAGTGTTTACAACCCTGAAAGTAAAATGGAAAAGTAACAAAAATGCACTTCTAAGACATTTTCATTAGATGAGTTGGTCTGTTGAAAAATACGGAAAAATCTAACACAATATTTGTGAATAAAATCTCTAAAGACTGAATACCATACACTACCCTTCACCATGCTTTTAGGAACAATTTGCTTTTTGGCAAACTATACCCAAACAGTAACACAGACAAGCAATCAGAAATGTTGCATGATTCCTAATCATTAAGAGAGATTCAGTTACCCTGAGAGTTGGCACACTACAATTCTCTAGAGGAAAGTGATCTTATAAAAGGTTAGCATTTTTCTTTTCCTCATTAATCTTTACCACACTGGGTCATTCCTTTAAGTATCACNGTTGCATGATTCCTAATCATTAAGAGAGATTCAGTTACCCTGAGAGTTGGCACACTACAATTCTCTAGAGGAAAGTGATCTTATAAAAGGTTAGCATTTTTCTTTTCCTCATTAATCTTTACCACGCTGGGTCATTCCTTTAAGTATCACCGTGGCTCAGAGCAAGGCCACAGGCTATTCTGCAGATTTGAGGCTGAAATTGTCTCTCTGAGTGCCAGTTTTTGTTTTTTTTTTTCCCTAAGATGTCAAGTTACCTCCCATTTCCTTCTTTTATGTGCAGAAAAACCCCAAATATCTCAGCCTAATCATACTTCATGGCTGGTAATATCACCATGCAATTAAGAAATTGTTTTCACAGAAAAATAGACTAGAAAGAATAGCCTAGATAATTAGGAAGATGATAAATAAGGAGAAGTAGTCCTACGAGATATTAAAACACATTATGTGGCTATAAAATTTAAAACAGTGCAGGACCATCACATAAAGACCCACACTAACAAGTGGGACAGAAGGAGGCGACACGGAGAGTTCCTGAACACGACACGGGCAACATTTCAAGTGCCCTAGATAGCCACCGGAAAGCAGGACATTCTAGTCCATACTTCACACTTTAAAATAAAATTAATATTAAATGCATCAAAAGCAAAAATGTAGAAACCAAGCCAAGCCAAACACACAGAGCAGAAGAAAACACGGGAAGGAACACTCACAGTTTCACAGTGAGAATTTCCAAATATGACAAAAAAGCCAGAAGGTTAAAAGAAAAGTCAAATTTAATTAAATACACATAAAATTTTTTTTTTCATGGAAAAGTCACCAATGTAAGTTGATGTAACCAGTATGAAAACAGTATGGATGATCTTCAAAAAACTACAAACAGAGTTGTTGCATGAGCCAGCAATCCCACTCCTGGGCATACATCTGGACAAAACTGTATTTCAAAAAGATACATGCACCCCTATGTTCAAAGCAGCACTATCCACAGCGGCAAGACATGGAAACCACCCAAATGTCCACTGACAGATGCTTCCGAAAGAAGTCTGGCTACCTTGAGAGAGACAATGTAGAGAGACCCCGAAGGAGAGACACATGAGAGGTCTCCATGATTCCATCACCTGGGGCTCATTTCTCCTCAGTCCCACACCAGAGGCTTGACTGAGGAAGTCTTCAAGATGACCCCAGCTCCCAGCTGAATGCAACCGTCCAAGAGATCCCAAACCAGGACAGCCCAGCCTAGTCACACATCATCCAGACCCGCAGAAACAAAGAAGGATAAGATGTGGTTACTGATGTTGGAAGCCACTCAGTGTGGGGATGATACGTCACAGGAATAGTTACAGAGTTATAGATAACTAAGACAGGCACTCTTATCTTGTGGGTGGTAGATTAAATTGGCACATCCTCCTCAGAGATAAGCAGTTTACTACTAATGCCTAATTAAAGTCAATACATACACAGGTCCTTGGACCAGACATTCCACTTTTAGAAGTTCCTCATTGAATATATTCACACATACGCAAAGCAATATATGTACAATATATTTATCACAGTATTGTTTAAATAATATTGGAAGCAAGCTAAAAGAACACCAATAAGGGCCTGTTTAAGTGAATTATAACATTTAATGGAATACTGTTCAGTCAGTAAAGGAAGGTATTTTTTTATATGATGACATTAAAAAAAAAAATCTCCAATGTAATTTCTAAGCAAAGCAACACAAAAGACACCAGATAGTATGTAGAGCACAGTAGCAATTGTGAAAGAGGAGGAAGGAAAGACTATCTCTGATCATAACTGAATGAATATGTGAGATCATCTCCACAGATGACACAGGGCAACTTTATATCCATTGCTTGGAGAAAAGAATGGATGGCTGACGGACAGCTGGGGGCGGGGGTGGGGTATGGAGATTTACTGTATAGGCCTCAGTGTCTCATTACCTAATCACAAATAAGTAAATAAAATGAACTTGAAAATTTTTTCTTTCAGTTGTTTTGCTTGAACTTAACATTGTCCAGACCTTTAGATATTAGAGCTGGATCTTCAAAGTGAGGTGCATGTGGTCCTGAGGATCAGGAAGATTTTCTTTCAGGGTATATATTCGCAGGTTAGGAGGTTGGTATCAGTTTCCAGATGTAGAATGAATACAAGCGCTCATGCCTAAAATTCGTTTGTCTGGGAAAGTACCTTGCTGGACAGGCTCTACTTTCTTAGTTCTTTTCTCCCAGTCCTGTTCTTACTTGACACAAGTTACTCTTACCTGTTCTGCATTTTATCCTGGGTGCTACCCCAGAGAGGAAAGACCCCTGGGAGACCAAACAAAAGAACAATTCAAAATATCAGAGTCGGTTTTGAGAGAGTGAATCGGCTCAGTTCAGTTCAGGCGCTCAGTCGCGTCCAACTTTTTGCGACCCCTGGAATCGCAGCACTCCAGGCCTCCCTGTCCATCACCAACTCCCAGAGTTCACTCAAACTCACGTCCATCAAGACGGTGATGCCATCCAGCCATCTCATCCTCAGTCGTCCCCTTCTCCTCCTGCCCCCAATCCCTCCCAGCATCAGAGTCTTTCCAATGAGTCAACTCTTTGCATGAGGTGGCCAAAGTACTGGAGTTTCAGCTTTAGCATCATTCCTTCCAAAGAACACCCAGGACTGATCTCCTTTAGGTTGGACTGATTGGATCTCCTTGCAGTCCCAGAGACTCTCAAGATTCTTCTCCAACACCACAGTTCAAAAGCATCAATTCTTTGCTCAGCTTTCTTTATAGTCCAACTCTCACATCCATACATGACTACTGGAAAAACCATAGCTTTGACTAGACAGACCTTTGTTGACAAAGTAATGTCTCTGCTTTTGAATATGCTATCTAGGTTGGTCATAACTTTCCTTCCAAGGAGTAAGTGTCTTTTAATTTCATGGCTGCAATCACCATCTGCAGTGATTTTGGAGCCCAAGAAAATAAAGTCTGACACTGTTTCCACTGTTTCCCCATCTATTTGCCATGAAGTGATGGGATGGATGCCATGATCTTCGTTTTCTGAATGTTGAGCTTTAAGCCAACATTTTCACTCTCCCTTTTCACTTTCATCAAGAGGCTCTTTAGTTCTTCACTTTCTGCCATAAAGGTGGTGTCATCTGTATATCTGAGGTTATGTTGGTCATAACTTTCCTTCCAAGGAGTAAGTGTCTTTTAATTTCATGGCTGCAATCACCATCTGCAGTGATTTTGGAGCCCCCCAAAATAAAGTCTGACACTGTTTCCACTGTTTCGCCACCTATTTCCCATGAAGTGATGGTACCAGATGCCATGATCTTAGTTTTCTGAGTGTTGAGTTTTAAGCCAACTTCTTCACTCTCCTCTTTCATGTTCATCAAGAGGCTCTTTAGCTCCTCTTCACTTTCTGCCATAAGGGTGGTGTCATCTGCATATCTGAGGTTATTGATATTTCTCCCAGCAATCTTGATTCCAGCTTGTGCTGCTTCCAGCCCAGCGTTTCTCATGGTGTACTCTGCATAGAAGTTAAATAAGCAGGGTGACAATATACAGCCTTGATGTACTCCTTTTCCTATTTGGAATCAGTCTGTCGTTACATGTCCAGTTCTAACAGGAGGTCCTGGTAAGGAACACAGAACTAATAAGCCACCACCAACAGGGAGAGTTCAAGAAAGATCAAAAAGTGACTCCACGTGTCCAACCACCTCCCAGAATCCTTCTCACTGGCATCCATCTTGGCTGAACAAGGGGTACACCACCAGGAAGGACTTTGAGTCAGAATGATTGTCTAAAGACAACCCAGAAACTAATCCCATCACTGTAAAATCGAAGACTGTGAGTCACGTGGCAGAGCAGTTCTCCTGGGTTCCCTACCCTACTGCTCTCTGCCTGGGTGCCCCTTTCCAATAAGATCTCTTGCCTTGTCAGCATGTATCTCCTCAGACAAGTCATTTCCAAGTGTTAGACAAGAGCCCACTTTCAGGCCCTGGAAGGGGTCTACCTTCCTGCAACAGAAAGTAAAGTCGCTCAGTCGCTTAGTCGTGTCTGACTCTTAGCGACCCCGTGGACTGCAGCCCACCAGGCTCCTCTGTCCATGGGATTCTCCAGGCAAGAATACTGGAGTGGGTTACCATTTCCTTCTCCAGAAGATCTTCCAGATCCAGGAATTGAACCCAGGCCTCCCGCATTGCAGGCAGACGCTTTAACCTCTGAGCCACCAGGAAGCCCTCCTACAACAGAAGTGAACAGAAATTTGGAGGTGGAAGGATTGCAAAAGAGAGTAGAGAAAGGGCCCAGCTGTATAGCATTAGGCTGGAACTCAAGGCTCCTGAAACTGATGGAAGGATCTTTGCTAGGAGTGAGATATGTCTAATATTTTATTTTGAATTCTTAGGTTTCTGTGATGGAAATCTGAGTGAAGTGCCTAATATTAAGCTTTTGATTGTCGAGGCATCCATTTCAAAGATACCTATCTTGAATATACATATTGCCAGTGGTATATCACAGCTACTAGTTAAAAAACTAGATAAATGAACCAGCCTGCCCACACTGATGGATTGACCCATATGAAAAGCCCCGGAAACCTAGATAACTGACAGCTTGAGAGATCCTGCTCTCCCCTTCCTGAACCTTAATTTCTGCTGTTATGTTTTAAATTTGCCAATGAAGAGTAAACCTGTAAAGCCCTAGGCACCACACCTTTGATCCAAATAAAGCAGAGCCCCAGGTTCAAGATTCCTCCCTCTCTCTCTCTACCTTGCTCTGTAGCCCTCAGGCGTGCCATGAACCCTCCAGGAATGGTGGATAACAAATCTTGTTCTGGAAAGTTCCCTGATGATCTTTTGCTTAGGTGAGTCTTGCAATCACAAGAAAAACCACAAGGACTGGTCCTACCACAGCATTGGCGCTGCTGGGAAGATGTCTGAGGGGGCTGCCATAAGGAGGACAGGCCCATGTGAGGACCTCAGGCATTCCTAGCCAGCATCATGCCTGTCAATAAGAGGAGGTTAACAGAAGAAAATCGTGTCCATCTCTCAACGTTGCAACACACGTAAACACCCTTATGTGAGAGGGGTTCATTATCTGTGTATGTAGAGCAGGTGAGTAGGGTAAAAAATGAGGACCAGGATTGAGTGCCACATAAACAAAATTAAATCACTGAAAGCAGAAACTATCATGTATCAATATTTTAGGTGTCAAGGAAACATATTTGGTACATTTAATCTAAACATAGGTGCTAATCTCTATTTTTTAAATTTTTATTACAGTATAGTTGATTTACAGTGTTGTGTTAATTTCAGGTGTACAGCAAAGTGATTCAGTTATACATACACAAAGATCACTTCTTCTTTTTTTTTTTTGATTCTTTTCCCATATAGGCTATTACAGAGTGCTGAGTAGAGTTCCCTGTGCCATATAGCAGGTTCTTACTAGTAATCTATTTTATATCTTTGTGCCTACATGCTTAGTCACTCAGTCATGTCCAATTCTTCGTGATCCCATGAACTGCAGCCCGCCAGGCTCCTCTGTCCCTGGGATTTCCCAGGCAAGGATATTGGAGTGGGCTGCCATGTCCTCCTCCAGGGGATCTTCTTCACCCAGGGATTGAACCTGGCTCTTCTGCTTTGCACTCTTTGAGCTACCAGGGAATCCCACAGATATAAACATAAGAGCACAAACTATAACCTTTCTAGATGAAAATAAATGAGAAAATCTTCATGGTGTTAGGCTAGGCACCAGTTTCTTAGGTAGGAAACAAAATTATAATCATAAAATAAAAATGAATAGACTTGACTACATCAAAATGAAAAACTTTTGCTCAAAAACACTATTAAGGAAATTAATGGCAAGCCAAATACGGAAAACATTTGTAAAATTCATATCTTATTAAAAACTTATATTTAAAATATATACATTACAATCCAATAATAAGATAAACAATGCAACTTAAAATGGGCAAAAGAGTAGAACTGACATTTCACAGAATAATATTTTTCTTTTCTGGAACTCTCTTGCTTTTTCAATGATCCAGCAGATGTTGGCAATTTGATCTCTGGTTCCTCTGCCTTTTCTAAAACCAGCTTGAACATCAGGGAGTTCATGGTTCACGTATTGCTGAAGCCTGGCTTGGAGAATTTTGAGTATTACTTTACTAGTGTGTGAGATAAGTGCAATTGTGTGGTAGTTTGAGCATTCTTTGGCAATGCCTTTCTTTGGGATTGGAATGAAAACTGACCTTTTCCAGTCCTGTGGTCACTGCTGGGTTTTCCAAATTTGCTGGCAGATTGAGTGCAGCACTTTCACAGCATCATCTTTTAGGATTCAAAGTAGCTCAACTGGAATTCCATCACCTCCACTAGCTTTGTTCATAGTGATGCTTCCCAAGGCCCACCTGACTTCACATTCCAGGATGTCTGGCTGTAGGTGAGTGATCATACTGTTGTGATTATCTGGGTCATGAAGATATTTTTTGTATAGATCTTCTGTGTATTCTTGCCACCTCTTCTTAACATCTTCTGCCTCTGTTGGGGCCATACCATTTCTGTCCTTTATTGAGCCCATCTTTGCATGAAATGTTCCCTTGGTATCTCTAATTTTCTTGAAGAGATCTCTAGTCTTTTCCATTCTATTGTTTCCTGTATTTCTTTGCATTGATCACTGAGGAAGGCTTTCTTATCTCTCCTTGCTGTTCTTTGGAACTCTGAATTCAAATGGGCATATCTTTCCCTTACTCCTTTGCTTTTTGCTTCTGTCTTTTCACAGCTATTTGTAAGGCCTCCTCAGACAGCCATTTTGCTTTTTTGCATTTCGTTTTCTTGGGGCTGGTCTTGATCCCTGTCTCCTGTACAGTGTCACAAACTCTGTCCATAGTTCATCGGGCACTGTATCAGATCTAGTCCCTTAAATCTATTTCTCACTTCCACTGTATAATCATAAGGGATTTGATTTAGGCCATACTTGAATGTTCCTCAGCACTTCTTTAAAAAAAAGGGGGGGGGGATAAAATTAATTCGATAAATTATACTAAATCATAAATAACTTGCTCACAACTTAAGGCAGCTCTATCCATCTTTCCAAGAGAAACATTTCCAATAAAATTTTACTTACTTGTTTAATGATTTCAGTTGGTCAAAACAGTTGTAGTGATAACTCCACCTAGATTTGATTTACTGTTTTTACCCTTTGAAATTTACAGTCACAGGAAATTTAAAAAATTTCATTGTGTTCACATACTTTTGTTGCATCAAAGAGTGATAGCGTGATTTTTTAAAAAACTTTCAAACATACAGATAATTATACCAAGGGTAAAATTATTTTGGGAAGTAGAACAAAATGAGTGTATTCTAAGATAGCTGAGTGGTAGATAATTCACCTGCAATGCAGGAGACGTGGGTTCAGTCCCCGGGTTGGCAAGATCCCCTGGAGAAGGGAACAGCAAACCACGCCAGTGTTCTTGCCTGGGAAATCCTATGGACAGAGGAGCCTGGTGGCCTACCATCCATGGGGTTGCAAAGAATTAAGACACAACGTAGTGACTAAACAACAACAACAACAGACTTAAATGAGTTCAAATTGAAACGGGAACAATGTAAAATTTCCATGTATTAAATAATAATTTTTTGAGGTAAAAAAGATGATATGGGTATAAAATGGCTGTGGTATTTGGATACATTTTAAAGAATAATGTAACAAGGCCTTCATTAATAAAATGTCCATATCCATCATGTGCTGGAAATTACATCTTGTGTTAAAGAAATATTTTTGTTGTTGTTCAGTTGCTCGGTCATGTCCGGCCCTTTGGAACCCCATGAACTACAGCACATCAGGCTTCCCTGTCCTTCACTAGCTTCTGGAGTTGGCCCAAATTCATGTCCATTGAGTCAATGATGCCATCCAACCGTCTCAGCCTCTGTCTCCCGCTTCTTCTTCTACCCTCAATCTTTCCCAGCATCAGAGTCTTTTTCAATGAGTCAGTTCTTCACATCAGGTGGCCAAAGTACTGGAGCTTTAGCTTCAGTCCTTCCAATGAATATTCAAGGTTGATTTCCTCTAGGATTGACTGGTTTGATCTTCTTGCTGTCCAAGGGACTCTCAAGAGTCTTCTCCAGCCTCACAGTTCAAAAGCATCAATTCTTCGGCGCTCAGCCTTCTTTATGGTCCAGCTTTCACATCCATACGTAACTACTGGAAAAACCATAGTTTTGACTAGATGGACCTTTTTCAGCAAAGTGATAATCTCTGCTTTTCAATAAACTGTCTAGGCTTGTCACCGATTTCCTTCCAAGGAGCAACCATCTTTCAATTTCATGGCTGGAGTCACCATCTGCAGCGATTTTGGAGCCCAAGAAAATAAAGTCTGTCACTGTTTCCACTTTTCCCCCATCTATTTGCCATGAAGTGATGGGACCAGATGCCATGATCTTAGTTTTTTGAATGTCGAGTTTTAAGCCAGCTTTTTTACTTTCACATTTTAAATTAATGTAAAACTGCTTAAGGAAGAAAGTTCTTCAAATTCTTTAAGCAATATACAAATATTTTTAACTATTGCCTTAGAGACCATCTGGTTTAACTCTCTTTACTTTGCAGATGAAAAGTCTGCCCATCAAAGTCAAAATAATTCTCATGGTCACCAAGTGACAAATGGGACCTGACCCTGGTCCTGCCTTTGGGTCCAGGCAACCAAATTTGACCCAAGCAACCTGCCTGGTAAGGGCGAGTCCTCTGTGGTCCTCAGCAGGAACACCTGAGTGGTACGGAGCAAAAGGAATCAGCCAGGACACTGGTGTTGTACACCTCACCACCCACTCAGGAATGGAGATAAAATTGAAGCAACAAAACTACGGTCTTCCTGCATCCTCATGGGATGCGTATAACCTTTTGACGCTCTCATAAAACTATCCTCCATTGTCTTTTGCATCTTTTTACCTCTAATTTCTAGGAATCTCTTGCTTTTAGTTTACTTACGAGACACCACTCCTGAAAGCCAGTCTCATCCCTGGTATGATGCCAGCAAATGCTGGCCTGGCACCAATGCATGAGGGACGGCACTGCAGGGTAGACAAGGGTTGGCACCTTCTAAGCTTGGCTTTTTACTCTGCTCTTTCTCTTTCCTCACCCTAGACTTGCCTTCAGGCTTTGCTCAAATTCATTCAGCTACAGGTAGTGTTACCAGGTAATTTGCTTCCCAAACTAGCACACATTTAAAAGAAGGATCAATATATTGATAATTATGCCAGAAAAACAGATAGAAACCAGCATCATCCTAGGATATATGGTTACCTTAGTTACAGGTATTCTAGGGAGGCAGGAAGGAAGAAGAAAACTGCTGAAAATGTTGGAAGAGGTGTGGGGAGTGTTAGAGCAGTAGGTCAGTGAGGGCAATCTGGCCTGGAATTGGTAATAAGACCCAAATGAGGGGGAAAATGTACAGAGAGTCAATGTTGTGTCAATTTTGTTTAACATTCTGGGGAAATTCAACAGGACTTATGGTCAGAATCAACAACTGCACATTGAACATAATTTGGGGAGTCCAGAAAATCCAGAATCCTCCCTCTCTCTGTCTTACTGATGATTTCTGCAATACCTGCATGAGGCTGTGCATCCTAAGATGCTTCAGTCGTGTCTGACTCTTTGCTGCCCTATGAACAGTAGCCCGCCAGGCTCCTCTGTCCATGGGATTCTCCAGGCAAGAACACGGGAGCAGGTTGCCATGCCCTCCTCCAGGGGATCTTCCCACCCAGGGATCGAATCCACGTCTCCTGTGTCTCCTGCATTGGCAGGTGGGTTCTTTACCACTGAGCCACCTGGGAAGCCTCTCTGCAGTACCTGCTGCTGCTGCTGCTAAGTCACTCAGTCGTGTCTGACTCCGTGCGACCCCATAGACGGCAGCCCACCAGGCTCCCCCGTCCCTGGGATTCTCCATGCAAGAACACTGGAGTGGGGTGCCATTGCCTTCTCCATCTGCAGTACCTGATATTCCCCAAATTAAAGTTATTGTTTAGGCTTTCTGGAAACCAGTGCATTTTATTTAAGTGGTATCATTTGGTGGGAATATCATAAATGAATCCTTCTTTGCCTTACAGAGAAGAACCAAGAGAACGTGGGTCACGGGACAGGTAAGTTTTGCTTTGTTTTTGCCTTTTAAGCTTTTATTTATTACTTCTTTCATGCATTAGAACAAACTCCATATCAAGAATATATAAAGAAATCTTACGGAGCAAGAATAAAAGCTACACAACCCAATGAAGGGGAAACTAAGCAAAATATTTTAACAGAAACTTTACAAAAGAAGATACATAAATACTCAAATCACTATTCATCATGGAAAGACAGGTACTTTTTGGCATGGGGACCAGAAGTGACATCGTAAAGATAAAAATAAAACCGAAGGCACTGAACCAAGAAAGTTAGGAGGCGAAAGCCACAGCCTCTAGGGTGGGTGTTGCATGTAGCACATACACACAGGCGACTCCATTTAATCCTTCCTACAGCCCTGCAGGTGGGCACAGACTTTTCTGCTTTACCCAAGATATAGCACCCAGATGACCTGTTATGCCCCTGACATTTTTTGAAAGGATCATTACAGGTGATACATTGTGCCAGGAATCAAAAGAATAACCATGTGTATTCATGCAATTCTCCATGTTGACATGCTCTGATATGAGTCAGTTCATCTAGACTTGATAAGAGCTTTATGAAATGGACTGCCCAGGTATCATCATCCTGTTACGAAGAGCATATGATCCTGTTATGAAGAGCACAGCTGAGGCCAGTACTCCAGGTATCCTAACTTTAGGTTTAGTGATTTGGTGCTTTTCACATATGGCAGTTTATGACAGATCAATCCTGATAAATTTCCTTGGCTTTATGTGGAAGATAAAAGAAGAGAAGCAAAAGGCAAAGGAGAAAAGGAAAAATAGACCCATTTGAATGCAGAGTTCCAAAGAACAGCAAGGAGAGATAAGAAAGCCTTCCTCAGTGATCAATGCAAAGAAATA
>SJYT01048718.1:88225-101210 GCA_006410635.1 Cephalophus harveyi | reverse complement strand
CCAGGCTCCTCCGTCCATGGGATTCTCCAGGCAAGAGTACTGGAGTGGGGTGCCATTGCCTTCTCCGTTTCTGGGCCTAGACTATTCCAAATCCTTTTCCAGTGGTTGTTCCCTCTGCCTGGACATCTTTTACCCCAGATCCTGACCAGTGCAATCTCATGCCTCAGGCCACCATTGATTTCCTTAGGCTCTCCTCTACCCTTTTATCTAAAGTGGCCTCTCTGGACACTCCCTTTCATATCCCCCTGCTTATTTGTTTTGATAACACAGCACAGCCTGCAATTCTTTTGCTTATCTATTAAGTGCTTATCATATTTTTTCTATTAGAACAGAAATCCCATTGCTGCTGCTGCTGCTAAGTTGCTTCAGTTGTGTCCGACTCTGTGTGACCCCATAGATGGGAGCTCACCAGGCTCCCCTGTCCCTGGGATTCTCCAGGCAAGAACACTGGAGTGGGTTGCCATTTCCTTCTCCAATGCATGAAAGTGAAAACTGAAAGTGAAGTCACTCAGTCGTGTCCGACACTGTGCGGCCCCATAGACGGCAGCCCACCAGGCTCCTCCGTCCATGGGATTTTCCAGGCAAGAGTACTGGTGTGGGGTGACACTGCCTTCTCCGATAAGTCACATTAGGCAAGGACCAAGTCTGGTCCTTTTTACTGCTTTGTTCCCAGAGCTGGTACATGGGAAGCACTCAATAAATGTTGTTTTATGAATAAAATGAATAGGCAACTTTGGGATTCGTTGATCTCTGTATGTGGTCAGCTAGTATTTCCAGTATGGATGGTTATGTTCTAATTCCAATAATAGTTCCTTCAGGAAGTTACAGTCAGCTACTCACTCGCCTAACTAGAGATACCTACTATGATAGAAAGAAACCATCATCTACTTGGAAGGATCTTCTAATCTATCAGTACATACCTCAGTAAAGGGAGTATCAAGATCTCTTTGGGCAAACTTGTCAAGTCCAAATCTTTCAATCTACACATCTTGCTTGTGTGTGTGTACACAAAGAGTCAGTCGTGTCTGACTCTTTGTGGCCCCGTGGATTGTAGACTGCAAGTCTCCTCTGTCCATGGGATGTCCCAGGCAAGAATACTGGAGTGGGTTACCATTTCCTTCTCCAGGGGATCTTCCCAACCCAGGGACTGAACCTGTGTCTCTTGTGTCTCCTCCATTGGCAGATGGATTCTTTACCACTGAGCCACCTAGGAAGCCCCTAAACTGCTTGATTCTTTAAAAAGTAAATCTCAAATGCTCTAATCCAATCATAATGGTGCAGTTATGAGGAAGCACAGTGTATAAGTTTGTTTAATTGGAAAGTACATCAAGCAAAAATCATTCTCCAATCTGTTTTGACAAGATACTGAGCTGAGGAATTATTCAGTCCCAAGAAATTCCAGCGGCTCCAGCGCATGTTAATCTCAATGGTTTCATTGGATTCTGGCCATCTCAGACCTCAGATACCACTGCCTGCTTTAAATTTTTAAAATTCCACTGTTACGGCTCTTGTGACCGTGATGCTGGTTCCTTTAAAGTGAGGATTCCCTCGGATTCTGGCATAAGAAAGCCATCAGAGGGAAAGGAGGTACATACGCTATGGGAAGGAGGAGAAATCTCAGAAATATAGGATATTAAAAATTTTGAAGTTTGAGTTTTTTAAGGATCAAAACATTTTCAGACTTTCCCTAAAAGAATAGAGGCCAAAGAGATTTTTCTGGTGGTCCAAGGGTTAAGAATCCACCTTCCAATGCAGGGGATGTGGGTTCAAGCCTTGGGTGGGGAACTAAGATTCCAACTACAGAGCTCGAGCATGGCAGCAAAAGGCCACATGTGTCTCAACAAAGACCCAACACAGCCAAAAAAAAAAAAAAAAAGAGGCCAATCCAAAATTTATATAAGCCTACATTTACATATTATTACTCTGTGAGATATATTTAAATAAGTTTAAAAACTAGAGTGGAAGACTGAAAGTGGAGAGAGATCTTATATCCATTTACTTCATACCATAAGAAACAAATTGGAAATTCCCAAATTGTGACTTTAATTTTGGCAGCCTTCTTCCTAGAGTCTAATACAAGAGAAATGAATTTTTATACTCTAATGTTGGTGTAGATATGGAATAAATCCACCCTGGAGCTGAGATACACATTTTTAACCTCAGTGATGTAAGGATATCATTAAGTAGATTCTATACTCTTTTTTCTTTTTTAATTGCTGATGTTCTGGTAATGATAGACTGACCGATTTAAACCAGTGCACCCACTGAGGAAAATTAGAAGAGCAGAAGAAAATATTTTCCAGTGTCTGCTTGGAGGCATCTGAGAGGAATCAGGACAGCAAAGAATTCCCTGGCTAGAGGAGAGAGGCCAAGGAATGACTCAGCACATGGAGATGGTTTGCGCTGGGGACTTGGCCACTCTGAAGGAACTGGCTGAAAGGCTGAAGGTCACTTTTTGACAGTCATGTTGGACTAAGGGGCCCAACCTAATGCTCACCAAGGGAATCTCTGGTGAATTCTAAATTAAGATCCCAAAGGGAACACGCTAGGAATAAGGGTGAACTGGAGTCAGAAACACCTTACAAGGAATGGAGCTCAACTTCAAATGAGCTCACCTCTGAAAATGATGGAGGTAAAACCAGTTGGTGACATTCCTCTCTAGAGGAAAGTATCACCCTAGACCTAAAGTATATTCCACAGACGATGTGGCAAATACAACATTGGGCACCTAATTAAAAAAAAAAAAGCCGTGGGCGGCATGTTTGGTGGAGAGTGGACGCATGTATGTGTGTCTCTGGGTCCCTTTGCTGTTTGCCTGAAATTATCACAACATTGTTTGTTAATCAGCTATAACCCAATATAGGATAAAAAGTTTAAAAAAATAGCCTAATAAATGATGAGACAACATGAAACAAACAAAATCAGAGACAACAAACCAAAGAAACCGACCCACAGAAGCTTCAGATATGGGAATTATCAGCCTCATATAACTGTTCACCAAGTTCAGAGAGACAAATGAATAGACCAGTAATTTTTGTCAAGAGCTGTAAACTATAAGAAAGAACCCAGTGGAAATCTTAAAATGGAAAAAGTTAGCAACCGAAATTAAGAACTCTATAGATGGATTGAACAAATGCTTTGACACAGATGAAGAGGAAAATCAGTGAAATGGCAGATAGATCAGAGCAAATAATGCAGAATGAACTGTGAAGAGATAAATGGACGATACACAGACAATGGTAAATAAAAGATACAGTAAGAAGATATCACAAATTGAGAGAGAGAAAATGAGGCAAATGTAATGTTTGAAGAAAATAATGTGAAATTTTCAAAACTGATAACAGATAATAAGCCATGCTGCTGCTGCTAAGTCGCTTCAGTTGTGTCCGACTCTGTGCGACCCCATAGACGGCAGCCCACCAGGCTCCCCCGTCCCTGGGATTCTCCAGGCAAGAACACTGGAGTGGGTTGCCATTTCCTTCTCCAGTGCATGAAAGTGAAAAGTGAAAGGGAAGTTGCTCAGTCATGTCGGACTCTTAGCGACCCCATGGACTGCAGCCCACCAGGCTCCTCCATCCATGGGATTCTCCAGGCAAGAGTACTGGAGTGGGGTGCCATTGCCTTCTCCGATAATAAGCCATATATTAAACAAATCTTACTGATCTCAAACAGATTATTTTTTAAAGAAAGAAAACCACACCTAGTTACATTATAGTAAGACTTGTAAAACAAGATAAAAATCTGAAACTGATCCTGATTATAATACAGGCAACACTCAAGGTGCAACAATGAGACAGACAAGTGAGTTTAAGAGCAGCAATATAAAGTTATGTAAAAAAAAAGACAATGGAGCATTATCTTTAAAGTGCTGCCATTTGTGACAACTGTGGACGAAGCTTGAGGGCATCATACTAAGTGAAATAATACCGATAGAGAAAGACAAATGTTGTATGATCTCGATTATATATGGAATACAAAAATAAAATACCTAACACAGGAAAAGGGGTCAAATTTTTGGTTGGGTGAGTGGAGGGAGGAATTGGAGGACGGTGGTCAAAAAGGATAAACTTTCAGTTTTAAGGTATGTAAGTATTAGGGATGCTATGTACAACTTAACTATAGTTAGCACTGCTGTATCATATACAGGAATGTTGTTAAGAGACGAAGTGCTTTGTGTAACTTAGCTATAGTTGCCACTGCTGTACCAAATATAGGACAGTTGTTGAGAGACCAAGTGCTAAGAGTTCTCATCACAGAGAGAAACTTCTCTCCTTTACGTATCTATATTAGATGGTGAATGTAAACTAAACCTCCTGTAATCATTTCATAAAATCTGTAAATCAAACCATCAGGCCATACACCTTAAACTTACACAGTGCTGTATGTCAATTATTTCTCAATAAAACTTGGGGGAAAATTCAAAATAAAAACAAAGAAAGAAGAGGGAAAAAAAGAATGTAGACCAAATAAGAGTCACAATAAATTACTTAGTAAAATATTATAAATCCAGAAATGTTGAAAGGAAAAGGTGAATTAAGAAATATAATGTAAATATCAATGAAAAGAAAGTAGTATAGCTTTATTGATATCAGATACAGTAAACTATATCCATAAGGGGGACACAATAATGATAAAATGTACATTTTGTTAGAAAGATAGGACACTCCTAAATTTGTATTCACCTTAAGAATATGACCAAATATAAAGCAAAAATTCACAGAACTAAATAGGAATGGTCAAAAATATTATTCTACTGGAAGTTTTAGAAGCATACTTTGTAATTGATAGAACAAGCAGACAAAAAATCAGTACGAACACAAAAGCCTGCAGCAACTTGATTAAGAAATAATCTAATGAACAACATGGAATATTCAACAACTACAGGGTACATCCTCTCTTCAAGCATGTATGGAGAAAGTGATCAATCACATACTGTCAAAAAGCAAGTCTCAAATTTTTAAGGACTTAAATCATATAGCATATGTTCTCTGACAATATTGTAGCTGAAATCAGCAACAAAAATACACTGTAAAACCTCCACATATGTGGAAATTTAGAAACATGCCTCTAAATAATCCCTGTGTCCAGGAAGAAATCACAATAAAAATCAGAAAATATTTTGGACTGCATGAAATGGATGAAAATGTCATGTATTAAAGTAAGGGGAGATTTCTTGATTTTAAAATGTTGGACATTGTGTATTGACTTTCTGTAATAGAGGAGATAAATTTAATTCCAAAATCTTCTTACGTTCCCCTCCCCACTCCCAATATATCCTTTCTTTCTACTCCCATCTTCCCAAATGGTTATAGCATACTTTGTTTAAATTAATATTTACTATTTATATTGTTTTGGCTAAATATTTCTCACATAATATAAATGAATAGGTGTTGCCTTCAAAGCAAACCAGTCTTTACCTGTTATCTCCTCAACTGACTTTCTCATACCTTTACCATCTTCAAACTTCCTGCTAGCCACCAACATCCCCTAACAGTTAAGTAGTTAGAAATCTCCACAATCCAGACTGCCAGGGCAGGAGCTTCCCTGATGGCAACACAAGATGGAAAAGAGCTGTCTCTGCAATAATCCAAGATGGCAAGAGCAAAGCTCAGGAATGCACAAATGAAATAGTGTGAAAGAAAAAAAATGGAAAGAAACCAGTGCTCTCAAAGTGGAGGGGAATACCTGTTTCTTTTTGGCTGTCAGAGTGCAGAGTAGGAGAGACTGGGAATTGAGCATTCTAAATGATTTTGGAAAAGGAGAAAAGTTCAAAACTGTCTTATTTTCCTTATTTTCAATTTGAAGGAATACAAAAGAAAAAGAAAGAGGGAAGGAAGAAAAGAGAAAAGACAGGAAAGGAAAGGAAAGGGGGAGAGGGAAGGAGGGAAGCAGCAGTTCCTAGGAGACAAATCCATCGCTTAAGGAATGTTCCCCAGGATGCAAGCATGTGCTTATGAATGTGAGTAGGTGGCTTTCTTTCTTCTGTGACCCCCTAGGAGATGTCCTATTTTTGCACTAAGTGCAGGGGGTCATATATAAAGAGAAGAAAGAAAGAATCCTGTCTGCCAGAGCAGTTGGGGAGGCAGAAAGCCACTGTCTTCATTAAGAACCCTTGAGCAGGATAAACATGTTTTGGGTGTCCTGAGATCCTGGTTAGAAGCCAAAATGCATTTTCCAACAGAAGCAGTGGAAATCTGTAGCTTTATGAAGAACATGGGGTAAATTCATGAAGAAGAGAACACAGATATCATCTATAAAAACAGGAGTTAGGGTTTTATTTTTCTCCTGTTTAAATGTGTAGATTCCTATGGAAGGGCTGAAAAAATGAATGACCATTCATTTTTTTCAATATTTAAACAGGTATTTATAAAACAGGCTTCCCTGATAGCTCAGTTTGTAAATAATCCACCTACAATGCAGGAGACCCTGGTTCGATTCCTGGGTCGGAAAGATCTGCTGGAGAAGGGAAAGTTTACCTACTCTAGTATTCTGGCCTGGAGAACTCCATGGACTATAGTCCATGGTGTTGCAAAGAGTTTGACAAGACTGAGTGACTTTCACTTTCACTACTGAACTCATAGTGCTGAGCTGCTGCTGTTACTGCTGCTAAGTCACTTCAGTTGTGTCCGACTCTGTGTGACCCCATAGACGGCAGCCCACCAGGCTCCCCCATCCCTGGGATTCTCCAGGCAAGAACACTGGAGTGGGTTGCCATTTCCTTCTCCAATGCATGAAAGTGAAAAGTGAAAGGGAAGTCGCTCAGTCGTGTCCGACTCTTAGCGACCCCATGGATTGCAGCCCACCAGGCTCCTCCGTCCATGGGATTTGCCAGGCAAGAGTACTGGAGTGGGGTGCCATTGCCTTCTCCAAGTGCTGAGCTAAAGCCAGAGTTTTCTCAAAATGAACTTGGTTGGAGTCTATCAGAGGACACAGATATAGAAAGGCAACAAAAACAGTGCAATAAGGTGAAATTGGGTGGATTCAGGATGGATGAATGGGATGGTTTTGGAGTGACTGTCATCTGTAATGACGTCTACAACATAAGGAGCTTTGGCCCTGTAACTATGGGAAAATGTTGTGTAAGTCCAAGCTTCCAGAAGACCTAACTAGGATACAAACTTAACATTGTTGCTATTTAGTCACTTAGTCGTGTCTGACTCTTTTGAGATCCCCATGAACTATACAGCTCACCAGGCTCCCCTATCCATGGAATTTTCCAGGCAAGAATACTGGAGTGAGTTGCCATTTCCTTCTTCAGGGTATCTTCCTGACCCAGAGATCAAATCCATATCTCCTGCATTGGCATGCAAATTATTTTCCGCTGAACCACCTGGGAAGGCCCTAAATTTAACATTGCTTCTATAATATATGTTAATATAGAGAAATAAATCAACCATACGCATTTTTGCTAAGACTTCTGACTTTTACCAGTTGTCTTGACACTCAAACTATTTTTATTTCTTTGCTTTCTACATTGCCATCTAAAAAGGTCCCAATGCACATATCTGCTTTGCTCTACTTCTGATCCATTATGCAGTGCTGCCTCAAAATATGACTTGGGAATTCAAGAAGAGTTCATGGTGGGAAGGCTGGGAACTGCTTTTTCAAACTTGCTTTCAGAAAACACCATCCAAAGGGAACTAGCCAAGTCCAGCTTTTGATCAAATTTTAATGATCACACTGATGCAAACCACTTTCAGTTCCTGATCTATTTCCCAGGATCTTTCCTGCAATTAATCACCAGCTGAATGGATTCTGGGGCTCCAGGCCAAAGTGAAAACACTCTGAGGCTTGCAAGCATCTCAACAGTTTGTGCAGGGACATTACAGAGAACTTTTATTAGCTCTGACTCACCCTGGACTGTCTCCACAGCCTGAAGTTGGGCTGACTGTTACCTTTGTTTTCTCTAGTTTCTATGGATACCACCCGAAGGGGCTTTGGAAGCTTCTAGTATAAGCTTCCTCTGTCTTTTGGTACTTCCCTTGAAAATCCGAGGTGGTGTCCATCTGGCTGTTAGTGTTCAGACGACATGGCATTCTTGGGGTCCCCTACTCCAGGGTGGCACTTGTTCCCTTCAGTGATAGGGAAGGTGACATTGTGGTGACCTGAACACTGTGGCTGCCTCCAGAAGCAGCTGTTAGACTTGGAATTTGAATCTTGGAAAAGACCCTGGTGCTGGGAAAGATCGAGGGCAGGAGAAGAAGGGGCCGACAGAAGATGAGATGGCTGGATGACATCACCAACTCAAAGGACAAGAATTTGAGCAAACTCTGGGAGATAGATGAGCCTGGCATGCTGCAGTCCTTGGGGTCACAAAGAGTCAGATACGACTTAGCGACTGAACAAGGAACCAGGCAGTTAACTGACTTCCCTGTAGTTGGCTGGACAAGTGAAGTGAAGCAGAAAACTGAGGTAATTTTGTGGGAGTGTCAGCCGAGAAATAAATAAAGATAAGCAACCTAGCTGCAACTTTCTGGACCTTTCAGTAAAAGAATTTTAGCCCAAATGATCAGGAGAGTTGCCTCCACTTGACACTGTATGTGTGATGGCTTCAGGCAGTCCATCCTCCCACCCCATCCCCCACCAGACATATCGACCCTGCAGGCATTTTTGTAAGAGTGCTCGATGAAAGAAGCACGTCCTGATTCCCTCATCTTCTGTTATAGTCCAGTAAGGGAGATAATCGCTCCTTTCTTTTCTTTTGCAAGCAATGCTTGTGCTTGGTCACAGCTGGAAACTTAACAAGCAGGGTGGAAGAAGTCAGGTCCTCGTCACAGCTGATGGGTGAAACTGCACAGTGAGTGACTCCTAAAGATGCTCAAGGTTGCTAAAGAACCAGGTGATGTTTGTGGATGAGCTAAGTGCAGGTGGGCTGTCCTAAGCGAGACCCAATTCCTCCCTGGGTCTGGGCAGTTCCGGGGGTGGGGTAAAGGGCAGGGGGGAGTTTTGTTTCCTTGGCAGCCCATCTGCTGAGGTCATGAACAAGCCCTACTCCAGCCTGCCTGCCCTGCTAGCCTTGTGGGTGGTCTCTCATACATCCAGCTACACAAGACAGCCCACCCCCTGCCTACGGCCTCTGCTAGAGTATTTATTAGGAACTCTGTCTCCTTGGAAGACTAAACAGTTAGGATTTTATAATTAAAGATGTCATTAGTTTCCTACTGCAAATTTCCATGGCTAATGGGACGGAGACTTGCATTATTTATGACATCAGAAGGTGTTCTGTCAATCAATCTTAGCCATCCTCTTATAGCCAGGTGCCCACCACATCCCCTCTTCCCTACAAGTCTGCAAGCAGAAGAGGAGTAGCCAGAGCCCAAGTTAACAAAAGAGATTCCCAGGATATCCATACTGGCTTGCATGAATTCATAATTTGGCTAAAACTAGGCTGGGAAATGTAACAAGTCTAACATCCATTCATCATTAATTGTCTGCTTGTCTGAGTTCATTCCATAAGTAAACGGGGCCTTCCAGCAGACAAGGCTGGACTTTCTCCATGGCTGCTCTTTCAAGATTGTCACAAGGGAGTATTTTAGAAGGTCTTCAGGGCAGACAAATGGAGGCCCTTAGAGAGAAGGGGTTGAGTGATGTGCCGAGAGCTGCCAAGAGAACCTGGCAGAATATAATCTTGAGATGAGAAATAGTTTTCCTAGAAAGAGCCATTTTGTAGCCCAGTTTGAGGAAAAACTTGCTTTCTTAATTTTCTACTGCATGAGAATTAACAATACTAAACAGCTCATATTTGGTATGACCCTATGTTCTGGAATATTCTAAACACCTTAAATGTAATTATTTACTCCTTGTGCAGTAGCTCTCCTCTGAAATCTGTTTTTCCCCCCTTGGCTGGCAAGTGTTGTAGCTGGAACATGGCTGTCCAGCCTGTGACTACATTTCCCAGCCTCCCTTGAGCCAGGTGGGCTCACATGTCTACGCCTTCACTAATGGACCCTGAGCAAGAGTTAACCACACTCAACTGGAGCTAACCCTCCATGCTCTTCTCCCCTTTCCTGTTGGTTAAGTTGATGCAGATTGTAATGGTCTTAAAATCCACGAGTTGCTATCAGACCTGGTGCCTAAGCCACCCACCCACCTAAGCACCTGCCTTCGATGGTCTCATAGCAGAGAAATAAACCACTTATTCCTTAACAGACCACATTATAAGGATCCTTGTCGGAAAACTTATATTAGAAAGCCTGGCAAACTTTTCAACTGCTCTCCAAAGGTTTTTCTTTTAAAATTAACTCCATTTTACCGATGATAATACTACAGTTCAAAGAAGTTAGTCATGCTGTTAATAATTAGCAGCACTGGTATTCAAACCCAGGTTTTCTGATAATCTCTAATGACATGGGTCAGAACGGGGGTTCCTTCGGGTAGAGTGGATTGGCTGGGAGGGTCATGAGGGAGACTGCCAGCCCCCCTTTATTTTGTAGGAGAAAGGCGCTTAGATTAGTAATTACTTTAACATTCAGACAACATTTTATCATTATACAAAGCACTTTCACACAATTAGCTCATTAAACCTCATGAATACCTTGTATATTGTACAGATGATGAGCCTGAGGTCTGGATAAGTTAGATATCTTGAACATGGTTAATAAGAATCAGCTCTCGGCTTCAAACACAGGTCGTCACTCTAAATCCTGTACCTACTTCATTATATGCAGGCTGAAGCAACTCTTTCAGATGTAAATTACAGAAAGCAACTCATCCTAGCCTAAGCAACAAGCAAATACCCCTTGCCCCACCATACACCGCTCCTCCATCTGTCTGTCCATGTAGGTAAAGTAGGCTGGGTGCTGGGCAGCAGAACTGGCCACAGTAGCAAGAGTGTCCTCAGAGTTCTTGTTCTCTCACCATGTCCATTGTCTTCCTCCACGCGACTGGAGGAAAATACGGCCAAAGCCAGCTCCCTATGGGAAAAAACTTCTCCTTTTCCCATAGGGAAAAACTGAGTTCTTGCCTACTGCTTTATTATAATGTATAAGGAAAACCCCTGACTGGCCCAGCTTAGGTCTGTTGCGTTTTCCATGGACCAATCATTGAGTCCAGAGAGATGTGGCAAGACATTGTGATTGGCAGTCCCGCGACAACCACATGGAATGGTGGCAGGGCGGGAACAACTGTCGGTAGGAAGTGGAGGAAGGTGGATGCTGAAATCACATATGTTAAGGGATGTTGGACACACAAAAACAGATCTGTTATACCATGTCTGCATTACAGAAAGCACTCAGCGGAAATCTGGCCGCAGCTTCCTTTAGTTTGGGAAATACTGTGTGTGTATGTATTCTATCTCTTGTTCTTACCATAGACATCCTCTTGTGCATCATGGTCCAAAATGTTGCACTCCGTAACGTGCCTATCCATTCAAAACCCTCTTGAGTACTTAGCAGTTCTCCCCGTTTTTTAATTTATATTTTTATTGAAGGATAATCGGTTTACAGAGTTTTGTTGTTTTCTGGGCAGTTCCCTTTTAATTAAAGCCCCCTGCATATGTGCTCACAGTCCTGTCCCAGGAAGACAGAAGACCCTGATTTAAGAGGAGAGAGAGTAAAGCAATTGCACACAGGTGTGGGGATCTCTGTGGCGACGGGGAAGAAGCGTTGCATAAAACCCTTGGTTCTCTGTCTCCAGGGTTTGCTTCTCATTACTGTCTGAGGATCAAGATTTATTTTCACCACAGTCCCTTGTGTGAAAGGAAGACTTTAACAAAATGTCAGACCTGCTGTTCTGTCCGCTCCTCAGGTGTGCAGAGGTTTTCGATTGCTCTCAGCCAAGCCCTTGGTTACCCTGTGGGGCCAACTGCAGAACCACAGACATGAGTGTAACCGCATCCAGGGCCAAGAAAGCAAGCAGTCAGAGCTGCCTGGCCTGGCGGAGACCGTCACCTCTCTAATCTAGCATGCGACCTTTCTAGGAACTTGTGAGCCGGTTCTAGACTTTAGCATATCTGTTCTGTGCTTTGCATTAAGTTTAAAATTTTATACTAGGGAAAATTAAACCCATGGTCAGTCAGTTCAGTCGCTCAGTTGTGTCCAGATCTCTGCAACCCCATGGCCTGTGGTATGCCAGGCTTCTCTGTCCATCACCAACTCCTGGAGCTTTCTCAAACTCACGTCCATTGAGTCGGTGATGCCATCCAACCATCTCATCCTCTCTCATCCCCTTCTCCTCCTGCCTTCAATCTTTCCCAGCATCAGGGTCTTTTCCAATGAGTCAGTTCTTTGCATCAGGTGGCCAAAACACTGGTAGAACATAGATTTTACATTGACTTTGTATACATACATACACAGAGACAATATAACCAAAAGTATTTCTTGAAAACTACTGATGGATAAAGATGATGTGATGTGTGTGTATATACATATATACACATACATACAATGGATACTCCTCAAGCATAAACAAGTATGAAATGATGCCATTTGGAGCAACATGGATGAACTTAGAGATTATCATACTAAGGGAAGTAAATCAGAAAGAGAAAGACAAATGCTGATACCATATGACATTACAGAGAGGCGAAAAGGAAAGGAGAAAAGGAAAGATATAAGCACCTGAATGCAGAGTTCCAAAGAATAGCAAGAAGAGATAAGAAAGCCTTCTTCAGCGATCAATGCAAAGAAATAGAAGAAAACAACAGAATGGGAAAGACTAGAGATCTCTTCAAGAAAATTAGAGATACCAAGGGAACATTTCATGCAAGGATGGGCTCGATAAAGGACAGAAATGGTATGGACCTAACAGAAGCAGAAGATATTAAGAAGAGGTGGCAAGAATACATGGAAGAACTGTACAAAAAAGATCTTCACGACCCAGATAATCATGATGATGTGATCACTAATCTAGAGCCAGACATCTTGGAATGTGAAGTCAAGTGGGCCTTAGAAAGCATCACTACGAACAAAGCTAGTGGAGGTGATGGAATTCCAGTTGAGCTGTTTCAAATCCTGAAAGATGATGCTGTGAAAGTGCTGCACTCAAT
>SJYT01048718.1:45628-86340 GCA_006410635.1 Cephalophus harveyi | reverse complement strand
CCAAGCAGAAGACATGGTCTAGGAAGACCAGCAGAAGCAGGTCCATATCCTTGGTCTGGGAAGATCCCCTGGAGAACAAAATGGCAACCCTCTCCAGTATTCTTGCCTGGAGAATCCCATGGACAGAGGAGTCTCTTGGTGGGATACAGTCCATGGGGTTGTGGAAAAATTGGTGCATGACTAAATGACTGAACAACAACAAATGTGTGTGTCACAACTAAGTTTTTCTATCTGAAGAAGTGGTGCAATAACAAGAGGGCATCATCATTGGAAACAGTTTAAGGGACAAAAAGAAAAACATGATAGAGACATCTGTTGTTGAAGCTTGTCTTACTAACCTATACTTTCACTGTACATTCTTGCTCCCTTAAATCCATATGGGGAAAGCATTTTATTAAGTCTATTTCCTGAATATTTGGGGACCAGTGAGGAATAAGCTGACATTACAGTGCATATTGTGACCAATTACTAAAAAAGTACCAGTCTATTTTTAAGACCAAAGTGATTTTCTCATACTGAAATGAAGAAGTTGGAAACAGAGCAACTAAGTGATTTTGTACAGGTCACAACCCAAGTTAATTGGATATTTGATCACAACAACTGATTCTTGAAATACATCACCATAAGATGATGTTATATTTCAAATAAAGCAAACAGTTCTCCAAATGACATATTATTAGCTTGTTGACTATTTTTGTCTTTGCTTTTTAATCAGTTTTATAGAGATGTAATTTACATACAATAAAATATAACCAGTTTAGTTGTAGAGATTTAGTTTCTAGAAATGTTACATCACCACACTCAACTATGAAACTATTCCATCACTCACCCCTCCCCAAAGTTCTCTATTACTTCTTTGCAATTCTCCTCCAACATCATTCTAAGACAACCACTTACTTCCTTTCCATAAATATAGATTTCTTTTGTCATTTCTAGAATTTCATATGAGGCAACTGTAGATTGTATACTCTTTTTTAAAAAATATCTAGCTATTTTCAGTCAGCATATTGATTTTTATATTCATTCCAGTTGTTATTGTATGTATCAGTCTGTATCACACTTCTTATACTGTGGAGTAGTTTCCCAATATATGGATATATGAAAATTAGATTTTTCATTCAGTTTATTTATTCATGTATCTGAGGTTGGACATATGAGTTATTGTCACTTTTACTAGTTTCATCAATAAAGTTGCAAAAACTACCATTTACAAGTCTTTGTATGCACATGTACTATGATATTTTCTTGGGTAAATAGCTAGCAGTAAAATTGCTGGGTTATATGCTCAATTTATGCTTAATTTTATAAGAAATTGTCAAATTGTTCATATGATACTGCACTCCTGACAAAAATACATGAAAGTTGCAGTCACCTTATATCCTTGCCAATAGTAGTCATTTTATGGCCAGACTTTTAAAATTTAGCTGTTGTAATGGATTTAGATTTGTATGACATTTTTGCTTGCATTTCCCTAGTGATGTAAAGTATTTTTGCATAAGTTATTGACCATTTGCACATCTCTTTTTGTAAAGTGTCTGTTTAAATATTTTTCCTATTTTTGAGTTTTTCTTTTTAGCATTGAATTTTAAGTGTTCTTGATATATTTTTGGTATAAGTTATTTGTTAGATATAAGAATTATGAATGTCTTCTCTAATCTCTGGATTGCCTTCTAATTTTTCAAATAATGTCTTTTAATTTTTTTAAATTGAAGTATAGTTGATTTAAAATGTGTTAGTTTCTGATATACAACAAAGTGACTCATATATGTCTGTCTCTTATACACATCTAGATGTGTATAAGAGACAGGTATATATGTTTGTGTGTTCAGTTGCTTTCACCTCTTTGCAACTCTTTGGACTATAACCCACCAGGATCCTCTGTACTTGGAAATTTTCAGGCAAGAATACTGGAATGGGTTGCCATTTCTTTCTCCAGGGGATCTTCCTGATGCAGGGATCAAACTTGTGTCTCCTGCATGCAGGCAGATTCTTTACATGCTGAGTCATTGGGGAAACCTATATATATATATATATATATATGTAGGCTTTGAGAGCCAACAAGTCAATCCTGAAGGAAATCAGTCCTGAATATTCATTGGAAGGACTGATGCTGAAGCTGAAATTCCAATACTTTGGGTACCTGATGCAAAGAACCAACTCATTGGAAAAGACCCTGATGCTGGGAAAGATTGAAGGTGGGAGGAGAAGGGGATGATAGAAGATGAGATGGTTGGATGGCATCACTGACGCGATGGAAATGAGTTTGAGTAAGCTCCAGGAGTTGGTGACGGACAGGGAAACCTGGAGTGCTGCCATCCATGGGGTCGCAAAGAGTTTGATAGGACTGAGCAATTGAACTAAGCTGAACCGAAGGCTTTGAATACTTTGCTGTATACCAGAAATTAACACAACATTGTAAATCAATTATACTTCAATACAACAAATAAAAAAGGAAAAATGCCTAATATTTATCCCACCCTGTGTATTGTACTCTGATATACTCTATTCATTCTATTTCATTTTTTAAAAAGTGCTGAATATATTGATTTCATGACAGGTCATAACCTACATATAGTTCGAAGAGTACATAGTCCAAACCTTCTATGCTCTGCCCGATTGTGTCATCAATTAAAACTATAAACACCTTCTAAAGAATGGTTCCAAAGGCCTTTGTTTCAGGACTCTGGCCCAGGAGAACATGGACGGTGCTAGGCTGGGTGCCAACGTGGGTCCTGGGCTCAGATGTCATCATCCGACTCCTGCTTGACACGTCTGAGTTGGAAGGGACGCTTTCTCAGCTGCGTAAATTCTCTCCCCAGTGTGTCGGCGCAGGTGACCCGGGGCCCCCAGCCTCCGCTCCCTGCCTTCAGCAGCCAGGAGCCCGCTGCCTGCTGCGTAGCTGACTGAGTTACTAGAGAGCTCTTTGGCGTTTCCATAGAAATGGCCCAGCGGCTGCCCTGTGTGCTCCTCCGGTACTGCCTGCCCTCAGAAGCCAGGTGAGTTCAGCCTCCTCCACACCTCACGTTAACCCCCTTTTGCAGACAACGCCCATCACTGTCCTGAATCCCCCATTGCCAGCTCCTTTCCTCTCTACGGGGTGGGGTTTCCAGGTGTCTTGCCATCATCCGGGCTGTTGTTTTTGGACACATACTTGTTTGCCAGCATTCTTCTGGAAGTGTGGCTTCCTGAACAAGGAACTGAGTGCTAGATGAATATAGGCGTGTGTGTATGTGTGTACAAAATCCTGTTTTAGGAAATCAGGGGTCATCCCTGGTGGTCCGGTGGCTAAGACTCTGTCCTCCCAATGCAGGAGGCCTGGGTTCGATCCCTGGTCAGGAAAATAGATCCCGCATCCTGCAACCAAGACCTGCTGCAGTCAAATTAAAAAAAAAAAAAAGAAATCAGATGGTGTGTAAGAGCTTTTGATCCCGATATTGTAAACCCTTGTCCTACCTGCATGACGTTTGGTCAGCCCTGCTCCTTTTTGGTTGATTTCCTTTAAGAGGGTATTGTTGAATGGGTACAGAGTTCCAGTTTGGGATGATGAACAAATTCTGTAGATGAGTAATGTGATGATTGAGGAACACTGTGGATGTATTTGATGTGACTGAATTGCACACTTCAAAATGGCCAGAATGATAACTTCTACATCATGCATATTTTACCACAATTTAAAAAAGAGAGGTTTAGATGGTCTAAGATTCCTTTGAAGATTTTTACAGCCTTTACAGTCTGATGCCACATTGCTTCGACTTCGAAGGCCCCAAGGGCCAGGCTTAGACCTGACCTTTCCTTGGAGAATGGTGGGAAGATGCTGACAGAGAATCTCAGGCCAGGATGAGAGAGGCTGGTATTCAGCCCCAAGTGCACAATGCCTTACCCACATCATCCTAAAACTGAGTAGTCTAGTGAAGTCTAAATACATTCCCTGAGAAATCAGAACACTCATGCTGGCTGGAACCCTGGGCTCGGAGTCCCTGGAGGGCATTAAAGCCCAGCAGGGCTCCCCTGACAGCCTGACCTCTGGGTTGTCTGAGGAGCAGCTCAGAGAAGACCCAGAGGCCCAGCCCCGAGACATTCCTTCCCTGTTCCCTGGCGCTGGTTTTTAAAACCTTCTCTCTGGCTGTCTACTCCAGGGTGGTGGGTGTGCTCAGAGAGTTGTTGGTGTGCAAGTGGGAAAGCCATCTATGGGCTTGAATTCCTTTTCTCTGGTTTTGGGAAACAGCCTCATATCTTCCACTTAAAAGATAGAGGGAAGGGGAAATTGAGGACAGAAACCCCAAACAAGTGGAATCCGAGAAAGTCAACCATATTTTCTGTGACCTAAGTGCCCTCGCCTTGGTGTTCCTGCCTCCCCAGGGCTGCGCAGGGATTCCCGGACCCTCTGAGAAGCAGCACCCAGGTCTGACAGCCAGGCACTACCCCCCACCTCGACATCATGCAAGGCTTCATACTTCAATCGTGAGATACTTAGGGTCTTTGAAGTCAGAACACCCAGAGAGCCGAAAACTGCAGCAAGGATCCGATTCAGGGAGTGCCGTCATATTTCATCTCTTCAACAAAGAGCTGGAAGCAACTCCATGAGGGCAACGGGCACAGAAGCAGACGGTGCTCATTCAGCGTGCCTCTGCTCCTGTCTCGTGCGGCGACAGCCGAGGACACCCAGCCACTCACCACGGCGGACAAAAAGCCCAAGGAAAGAGTCAAGATTGAACACAAGGATGACATTAACCTGGAGGCGGCAGGTTCTGTGGCAGAGTTTAAGGTCAAGAGGCATTTTTATACCACCCAGTGGAAGCCGGTGGTCAACACCAGGCTTTCTCAGGGAGACACACCAGATTCTGATTTGATGAGCAGTCAGTGAAACAGACACACCTGCACAGGTGGAGATGGAGGGTGAAGATGCAATTAAGGTGTCTACTAAGAAGAAAACTTCGGGCTTCTCTGTGGCTCAGTGGTAAGGAACCCACCTGCCAAGGCGGGAGACACTGGTTCGATCCCCTCTCCAGGAGGATCCCATGTGTGGTGGAGCGGCCAAGCCCACGGGCCACAGCTATCGAGCCTGAACTCCAGAGCCTGGGAGCCACAACTGCTGAGCCTATATGCCACAGCTGCCAAAGCCCGTGCGCCCCAGTGCCCGTGCTCCGCGACAAGAGAAGCCGCTGTAATGAGAAGCCTGAGCACTAGAGAAAAGCTTGAGCAGCAACAAGACCCAGCACAGCCAAAAATAAAATAACAAAAGGAACCGGCTACTTGACTCCAGAACTTTGTTCCTACAGACCAAGAGTGTGTTCACAACTAGAAAACCACAAACTGTTTCCACCATATCCTGACCATCGAACAATTTCCTCTATTTTATTTTCCTTTCCCTATTCTTTTACTGTATATCTAGGAATGGCATATGTGCATAAACATGCTGCATTTTTAAAAGATTAAATAGCCCATGGTAGGTTTTGATCAATTTCAAGCAGAGATGGGATGGGGAAAACTTCCTAGTTCTGTGGAAATTCTCCCTTTGCATTAGTAGCAGGCTTCTTCAGCTCTTATCTTTATATTCCAGTAAGTTATTTTGCTGTTTCACTGTTTAACAAAAAAAGAAATAGTGTGTTCAATTGTGGAACGTTATCATTTATTGTTGTAAAACCACAGGCAATTTGATAACATTTTTGTTTGTAGCTGTCATATGTAGGACAATCTGTCCTTTACTGGAGATAACTACTCTAAAAGGAATGCATTCTATATAGTTTTCAAGTCAAGCAACTTGTTGTTTAAATCAACTTCTTGCTTAAAGTGAGAAAGAAAAAAAAAGTGAGAGAGATGAAGCCAGAATAAAATTCCCAGGTGGCAGTCTGGGTGTCTATTAATTAAAGGACAATTAAAGAATAAAACTATCTGAAACCCATTAGAAGGGGAGGCAGGGCTAGCAGGGGACATTTCTCCCACTTTCCCCAAGCATCAAATGCTTTCCTCCCAACACAAGGCACCATACCAGCCATTCACATCTGGGGCTCAGGTGTGGCGCATTCGTCATGGCTTTGAGTTCTTGAGGCAGTCAGACCTGGGTTCAAATCCTGAACCTGATACTTACCAGCTATGTGACTAGACAAGCATCTCATGCTTTCTGAGCTTTTGCTGTCCCATCTATAAAGCGAGGAGGATGGTACCTCATAGGTGGTTGTGAGCGCAAATGAGATAGTACACATAAAGTGCTTAGTGAGCAGTGAGGACTCAATAAACCTACGTCATTATATCCTGTGGTCTTCCCAGTCTGAGAGCTGAGAGAACGTCTTTGCTCTCTTCAGTGGCCAGAGCTACATGGATTTTTCTCCCCAGTGTCTTATTACAAAAAATTTCAAACACCTAGAAAAGTTGCAAATTGTACAGTGAACAGCCATACACCTATCAGGTAGATTTCACAATTAGCATTTTGCTAGAAATGTGTTACCAAATACTTTTTAAAAAATCCTATCTACCTATCAATTCATCTGCTTTAAAAAATGCATTTTGAAGTCAGTTGCCGACATCAGCACTTCTCACACAGTTCTGTGTCTCCTTAATGAACTTTCCCCACAACAAGGAGCCCAAATAAGGCTTCCACGTGCCAACCTGAAACACTGCCCTCTGTGAAGGTGCCAAATGCACGTGTATGATTGACTTAGATGGAGAAAAGTCAGGATATTACATCTGCTAGAAATGTAATCGATGTGTGAGTCCAAACAAAATGAGTTTTAGTCTTTTAAGCATGTCTTGAACCACATATCATGAGTAGAAACGTTTATGCCTCAGTCTTTTTTTTTTTCATTTGATTCTTTTTATTATTTATTTTTTTACTTTACAATATTGTATTGGTTTTGCCATACATCAACATGAATCCACCATGGGTGTACACGTGTTCCCCATCCTGAACCCCCCTCCCACCTCCCTCCCCAAACCATCCCTCTGGGTCATCCCAGTGCACCAGCCCCAAGCATCCTGTATCCTGCATAGAGCCTGGTCTGGCGATTCATTTCACATAAGATGTGATACATGTTTCAGTGCCATTCTCCCAAATCATCCCACTCTCTCCCTCTTCCACAGAGTCCAAAAGACTGTTCTATACATCTGTGTCTCTTTTGCTGTCTCGCATACAGGGTTATCATTACCATCTTTCTAAATTCCATATATATGTTATTGGTTTTGTCATACACTGACATGAATCTGCCACAGGTGTACATGTGTTCCCCATCCTGAACCTCCCTCCCACCTCCCTCCCCATCCCATCCCTCTGGGTCATCCCAGTGCACCAGCCCCGAGCACCATCTCATGCATCAAACCTGGACTGGCGCTTAGTTTCACATGATAATATACGTGTTTCAGTGCCGTTCTCCCAAATCATCCCACCCTCACCCTCTCCTACAGAGTCCAAAAGACTGATCTATACATCTGTGTCTCTTTTGCTGTCTTGCATACAGGGGTATCATTACCATCTTTCTAAATTCCATATATATGCATTAGTGTATTGTATTGGTGTTTTTCTTTCTGGCTTACTTCACTCTGTATAATAGGCTCCAGTTTCATCCACCTCATTAGAACTGATTCAAATGTATTCTTTTTAATGGCTGAGTAATACTCCATTGTGTATATGTACCACAGCTTTCTTATCCATTCATCTGCTGATGGACATCTAGGTTGCTTCCATGTCCTGGCTATTATAAACAGTGCTGCAATGAACATTGGGGTACATGTGTCTCTTTCAATTCTGGTTTCCTCGGTGTGTATGCCCAGCAGTGGGATTGCTGGGTCATAAGGCAGTTCTATTTGCAGTTTTTTAAGGAATCTCCACACTGTTCTCCATAGTGGCTGTACTAGTTTGCATTCCCACCAACAGTGTAAGAGGGTTCCCTTTTCTCCACACCCTCTCCAGCATTTATTGCTTGTAGACTTTTGGATCGCAGCCATTCTGACTGGTGTGAAATGGTACCTCATTGTGGTCTTGATTTGCATTTCTCTGATAATGAGTGATGTTGAGCATCTTTTCATGTGTTTGTTAGCCATCCGTATGTCTTCTTTGGAGAAATGTCTGTTTAGTTCTTTGGCCCATTTTTTGATTGGGTCGTTTATTTTTCTGGAATTGAGCTGCATGAGTTGCTTGTATATTTTTGAGATTAGTTGTTTGTCAGTTGCTTCATTTGCTATTGTTTTCTCCCATTCAGAAGGCTGTCTTTTTACCTTGCTTATAGTTTCCTTTGTTGTGCAGAAGCTTTTAATTTTAATTAGATCCCATTTGTTTATTTTTGCTTTTATTTCCAGTATTCTGGGAGGTGGATCATAGAGGATCCTGCTGTGATTTATGTCGGAAAGTGTTTTGCCTATGTTCTCCTCTAGGAGTTTTATAGTTTCTGGTCTTACGTTTAGATCTTTAATCCATTTTGAGTTTATTTTTGTGTGTGGTGTTAGAAAGTGATCTAGTTTCATTCTTCTACAAGTGGTTGACCAGTTTTCCCAGCACCACTTGTTAAAGAGATTGTCTTTACTCCATTGTATATTCTTGCCTCCTTTGTCGAAGATAAGGTGTCCATAGGTGTGTGGATTTATCTCTGGGCTTTCTATTTTGTTCCATTGATCTATATTTCTGTCTTTGTGCCAGTACCATACTGTCTTGATGACTGTGGCTTTGTAGTAGAGCCTGAAGTCAGGCAGGTTGATTCCTCCAGTTCCATTCTTCTTTCTCAAGATTGCTTTGGCTATTCGAGGTTTTTTGTATTTCCATACAAATCTTGAAATTATTTGTTCTAGTTCTGTGAAAAATACCGCTGGTAGCTTGATAGGGATTGCATTGAATCTGTAGATTGCTTTGGGTAGTATACTCATTTTCACTATATTGATTCTTCCGATCCATGAACACGGTATATTTCTCCATCTATTAGTGTCCTCTTTGATTTCTTTCATCAGTGTTTTATAGTTTTCCATATATAGGTCTTTAGTTTCTTTAGGTAGATATATTCCTAAGTATTTTATTCTTTTCGTTGCAATGGTGAATGGAATTGTTTCCTTAATTTCTTTTTCTACTTTCTCATTATTAGTGTATAGGAATGCAAGGGATTTCTGTGTGTTGATTTTATATCCTGCAACTTTACTATATTCATTGATTAGCTCTAGTAATTTTCTGGTGGAGTCTTTAGGATTTTCTATGTAGAGGATCATGTCATCTGCAAACAGTGAGAGTTTTACTTCTTCTTTTCCAATTTGGATTCCTTTTATTTCTTTTTCTGCCCTGATTGCTGTGGCCAAAACTTCCAGAACTATGTTGAATAGTAGCGGTGAAAGTGGGCACCCTTGTCTTGTTCCTGACTTTAGGGGAAATGCTTTCAGTTTTTCACCATTGAGGATAATGTTTGCTGTGGGTTTGTCATATATAGCTTTTATTATGTTGAGGTATGTTCCTTCTATTCCTACTTTCTGGAGAGTTTTTATCATAAATGGATGTTGAATTTTGTCAAAGGCCTTCTCTGCATCTATTGAGATAATCATATGGCTTTTATTTTTCAATTTGTTAATGTGGTGAATTACATTGATTGATTTGCGGATATTGAAGAATCCTTGCATCCCTGGGATAAAGCCCACTTGGTCATGGTGTATGATCTTTTTAATGTGTTGTTGGATTCTGATTGCTAGAATTTTGTTAAGGATTTTTGCATCTATGTTCATCAGTGATATTGGCCTGTAGTTTTCTTTTTTGGTGACATCTTTGTCAGGTTTTGGTATTAGGGTGATGGTGGCCTCATAGAATGAGTTTGGAAGTTTACCTTCCTCTGCAATTTTCTGGAAGAGTCTCAGTAGGATAGGTGTTAGCTCTTCTCGAAATTTTTGGTAGAATTCAGCTGTGAAGCCGTCTGGACCTGGGCTTTTGTTTGCTGGAAGATTTCTGATTACAGTTTCAATTTCCGTGCTTGTGATGGGTCTGTTAAGATTTTCTATTTCTTCCTGGTTCAGTTTTGGAAGTTTGTATTTTTCTAAAAATTTGTCCATTTCTTCCACGTTGTCCAATTTATTGGCATATAATTGCTGATAGTAGTCTCTTATGATCCTTTGTATTTCTGTGTTGTCTGTTGTAATCTCTCCATTTTCATTTCTAATTTTATTGATTTGATTTTTCTCTCTTTGTTTCTTGATGAGTCTGGCTAATGGTTTGTCAATTTTATTTATTTTTTCAAAGAACCAGCTTTTGGCTTTGTTGATTTTTGCTATAGTCTCTTTTGTTTCTTTTGCATTTATTTCTGCCCTAATTTTTAAGATTTCTTTCCTTCTATTAGCTCTGGGGTTCTCCATTTCTTCCTTTTCTAGTTGCTTTAGGTGTAGAGTTAGGTTATTTATTTGACTTTTTTCTTGCTTCTTGAGGTGTGCCTGTATTGCTATGAACTTTCCTCTTAGCACTGCTTTTATAGTGTCCCATAGGTTTTGGGTTGTTGTGTTTTCATTTTCATTCGTTTCTATACATATTTTGATTTCTTTTTTGATTTCTTCTGTGATTTGTTGGTTATTTAGAAGTGTGTTGTTCAGCCTCCATATGTTGGAATTTTTAATAGTTTTTCTCTTGTAATTGAGATCTAATCTTAATGCATTATGGTCAGAGAAGATGCTTGGAATGATTTCGATTTTTTTGAATTTATCAAGGTTAGATTTATGGCCCAGGATGTGATCTATCCTGGAGAAGGTTCCGTGAGCACTTGAGAAAAAGGTGAAATTCATTGTTTTGGGGTGAAATGTCCTATAGATATCAATTAGGTCTAATTGTTCTATTGTATTATTTAAAGTTTGGGTTTCTTTGTTAATTTTCTGTTTAGTTGATCTGTCCATAGATGTAAGTGGGGTATTAAAGTCTCCCACTATTATTGTGTTATTGTTAATATCTCCTTTCATACTTGTTAGCATTTGTCTTACATATTGCGGTGCTCCTATGTTGGGTGCATATATATTTATAATTGTTATGTCTTCTTCTTGGATTGATCCTTTGATCATTATGTAGTGGCCTTCTTTGTCTCTTTTCACAGCCTTTGTTTTAAAGTCTATTTTATCGGATATGAGTATGGCTACTCCTGCTTTCTTTTGGTCTCTATTTGCATGGAATATCTTTTTCCAGCCCTTCACTTTCAGTCTGTATGTGTCCCTTGTTTTGAGGTGGGTCTCTTGTAGGCAGCATATATAGGGGTCTTGTTTTTGTATCCATTCAGCCAGTCTTTGCCTTTTGGTTGGGGCATTCAACCCATTTACGTTTAAGGTAGTTATTGATAAGTATGATCCCGTTGCCATTCACTTTATTGTTTTGGGTTCGGGTTTATACGCCCTTTTTGTGTTTCCTGTCTAAAGAATATCCTTTAGCATTTGTTGGAGAGCTGGTTTGGTGGTGCTGAATTCTCTCAGTTTTTGCTTTTCTGTAAAGGTTTTTATTTCTCCTTCATATTTGAATGAGATCCTTGCTGGGTACAGTAATCTGGGCTGTAGGTTATTTTCTTTCATCACTTTAAGTATGTCTTGCCATTCCCTCCTGGCCTGAAGAGTTTCTGTTGAAAGATCTGCGGTTATCCTTATGGGAATCCCCTTGTGTGTTATTTGTTGTTTTTCCCTTGCTGCTTTTAATATTTGTTCTTTGTGTTTGGTCTTTGTTAATTTGATTAATATATGTCTTGGGGTGTTTCGCCTTGGGTTTATCCTGTTTGGAACTCTCTGGGTTTCTTGGACTTGGGTGATTATTTCCTTCCCCATTTTAGGGAAGTTTTCAACTATTATTTCCTCAAGTATTTTCTCATGGTCTTTCTCTTTGTCTTCTTCTGGGACCTCTATGATTCGAATGTTGGAGCATTTAACATTGTCCCAGAGATCTCTGAGATTGTCCTCATTTCTTCTAATTTTTTTTTCTTTTTTCCTCTCTGTTTCATTTATTTCTACCATTCTATCTTCTACCTCATTTATCCTATCTTCTGCCTCCGTTATTCTACTATTGGTTCCCTCCAGAGTGTTTTTGATCTCATTTATTGCATTATTCATTACATATTGACTCTCTTTTATTTCTTCTAGGTCCTTGTTAAACCTTTCTTGCATCTTCTCAATCCTTGTATCCAGGCTATTTATCTGTAATTCCATTTTGTTTTCAAGATTTTGGATCATTTTCACTATCATTATTCAGAATTCTTTACCAGGTAGATTCTCTATCTCTTCCTCTTTTGTTTGGTTTGGTGGACATTTATCCTGTTCCTTTACCTGCTGGTTATTTCTCTACCTTTTCATCTTGTTTATATTGCTGTGTTTGGGGTAGCCTTTCCATATTCTGGCAGTTTGTGGAGTTCTCTTTATTGTGGAGTTTCCTCACTGTGGGTGGGGTTGCATGGTGGCTTGTCAAGGTTTTCTGTTTAGGGAAGCTTGTGTCTGTATTCTGGTGGGTGGAGCTGGATTTCTTCTCTCTGGAGTGCAATGAAGTGTCCAGTAATGCATTATGAGATGTCATTGGGTTTGGTGTGACTTTGGGCAGCCTGTTGCGAAGTCGGACACGACTGAGCGACTTCACTTTCACTTTTCACTTTCATGCATTGGAGAAGGAAATGGCAACCCACTCCAGTGTTCTTGCCTGGAGAATCCCAGGGACGGGGGAGCCTGGTGGGCTGCCGTCTCTGGGATCGCACAGAGTCGGACACGACTGAAGCGACTTAGCAGCAGCAGCAGCAGACATGAATCCGCCACGGGTGTACATAAGTTCCCATGCAGCTCAATTCCAGAAAAATAAGTGACCCAATCAAAAAATGGGCCAAAGAACTAAATAGACATTTCTCCAAAGAAGACATACGGATGGCTAACAAACACATGAAAAGATGTTTGCCTCAGTCTTTATTTTGTAGAGGAAATGGCCATCAAATATAACACAAGAGAAACTATAAATAAAATGTGGCTCTGTTAACGCTGTGTTGTTAAGGTAGGGCTGGCTGCCTGAGCTGCCACAGCAGTCTGCTTTGGATTATTAGCATCGTAATTTTGGGGGAGAAAGCCTTGCTATCCCAGACTCTACTCTGAAGTGTTAACCTAGACTTGATGCCCACCCCAAGGCTGAAGACCAGGGAAACAGCATTTCAGTCCAGGGCACACCCAAAGGTTTTCTGGTGCAAGGTTTCTTCCAAGGCCCAGACCCATCCTCCAAAAAAGGGTCACTGGTTTCTAATGAACTGTGTGAATGAAGAGAGCCCCATTCCATCCAGATCTTATCCTTTCACTTGCTTCCAATTCATTCACAGGAAACCCAGGTTGAAATGTCTCAGATAAATATTCTTCGATACCATAAATGCCTTCATTTGGAGGCAAAGGCTCTGCTGACTTGGCTGGTTTACATTTTTTCAGCCTGAGTTGACAAAAAGGAGAAACAGAGCTGATTTTTACCAAGCCTTCTCTCTGCCCACCATGAGATCAAGAGTTAGCCAGAAGCCAAATAATCACTCTGACAACACAACCGTGTCCTTTGTTGTTCTTGTTCTTTAGTTGTGTCCAACTCTTTGCGACCCCGTGACTCCCATGCCCACCAGACTCCTCTTGTCCATGGGGATTCTCCAGGCAAGAATACTGGAGTAGGTTGCCATTTAGAAGCCAAATAATCACTCTGACAACACAACCGTGTCCTTTGTTGTTCTTGTTCTTTAGTTGTGTCCAACTCTTTGCGACCCCGTGACTCCCATGCCCACCAGACTCCTCTTGTCCATGGGGATTCTCCAGGCAAGAATACTGGAGTGGGTTGCCATTTCCTTCTCCGGGCGATCTTCCTGACCCAGGGATCAAACCCACGTCTCCTGCTTGGAAGGTGTTTTTGTTTTTTTTTTTTTTTAAATACTGAGCCACCTGGGAGCCCAACAGTGTTCTTACCCTGCATGTTTTTCTTTTCTTCCAAAGTAAAGGAAAAAAAGCCCAAACCTATGGTCATGTGACGTTTTCATGAGAGGAAAGAGCTTTGACACCAAGCAGATGGGGCCTGGGTGGCACTGGCTCTGCCCTGGAGCTGAGGAGTGTTTTCAAGGAGCAGAGAGAATCAGAGTGACATACTTCAAGTGACATACTTGTGATGATGTGCGTATATCAGGAGCTTAATAAATGTAAAATGAGCCTATGTGGGTTTTTAGTGCAAAAGTCAGGGGAAAAAGGCACTTCTCCAGCCACATGATAGCATTCAAAAGGGCCTCTTTGGGGAGATAGCTACTTTAAAACAAAGAGCAACTAAGGATCTCAACATTTTTGGAGAAATGTGTTTTGCTGGCTCTCTGCCACACCCACTTGTTGCATAGGGCCCATGGTTCTGCTCAGGAGTTACAGACTACTATAGCTATTGGCTATTTTCCAGAGAGACTGCACCTTGTCTAATGGAGGTACTGACAGGTGGTCCCTGAAACAGCCAAGAGTCAGAGGGCCAGAGGCAGTGTGTCCATCCTGCCTGGACCGCGCCAAGGGCCAAGCCTGGAGGAGCTCAAGTCTGGGTCCAGTACACTTAATGTGGCGCCTGGAATGAGTGCAGAAAGACGGCCGGGTTGACTGCCGAAATGGATGGGAGTGAAAGAAAGGGTAGGAGGTGATGCGGGAAGGCCAGGAAGATCTCCTGTGCTGCTTGCCCTGGGTCACCAGGTCGGTTTCCCTGAGCAGGTGTGATGTCCCAGCTTGTGTTTTATTGCTTGCCTAGTTGGGGCATGGTGAACCTGTTTGGTTTACAGTAAAGCACACCACCCAGGCAAACAGCCACCTTCAAAACAGAGAGATTTTGCTTTCTGGAGCTTCCGTATCAGGATTGGCAGTTTCACCTACGCTCTGGGGTCAAAAGGATCTGCCTCTTGAATGTACAAATCAGAGCTACACTGTGTCAGATTACTTAAACCTATGACCTTTAACCACACTGTTGATTCATAATGTCAAAAAGCCTCAATCTTCTTCTGGACTGGAAAGCTTAAAGATACTTGGCACAAAGTTGAATACTGAATCCACATTAAATCTTTCCATCTCAGCTGGAAGAGCTTCATTTTTAACAGTCAGAGTCCTGCTTGATAGACCGCATAAAGTATGACTATAAAATAATGAACCTTCTTAACAAATGTATCAGAATGTGTAACCCAAATGTGGGGCTTCCCTGGTGGCGCAGTGGTAAAAGAATCTGCCTGCAATACAGGAGACTCATGTTTGATCCCTGGGTTGGGAAGATCCCCTGGAGGAGGAAATGGCAACTCACTCCAGTATCCTTGCCTGAGAAATTCCAGGCACAAAGGAGCCTGGCTGGTTACAGTCCAGGGGCCACGAGAGTCAGCGACAACTTAGCAACTAGATAACAACTACGACCCAAATACATGTCTGTATACTCCAATAAATGTTGGTCTTAAAAGTGACTTTTTAGACAAATGATGCCGGTATGGCTCAAAACATTTTCAAAATTTCTCTTTCAATGTAGCCTACAAAACACTGGCACAAAAGCCAGATGTCATCTGACATGATAGCCACAGGGACGCTCTTCTGATCCAATGCAATTCTTGGCCTTTCACCCGCTTCGCAATTTTCATCTTGCTCCTCTCCCCTCTTTCCTATCATGAATATCTAGGGGACTGTAGAAATGGTTGAAACGGTGCTGCCTGAGAACGGGAGAAAGTCCAGGAGAAAGACCGTGGGACTAACAACCGCTTGGAATCTGCGAGACTGATGGAACATGGCTACTGCCTCAGGTTCTTTGAGTATTGACAGGCTATAAGAATCTGAAGTGGGTAACTGTCCAAGGTGTCCTCAATCCAACCCATTTCAAGTTAAGACCTCATCTCTTAACTCCCATTAAGTCCGGGAATATTCCTTGACTATAGCCAAGAGGTAGCACCACACAACTAATACAGATCTGGATTTTCTCAAGGCTTTTTTTTGCAACAGGTCAGAATACCAACTGCCTGCTGGTTCACAAACACACTGGTGCTGGTTACCACTGAATGGCAAGAAATTTGTGGCACAGAGGCCAGGTAGACAAGAACCCATTGTTGTTTGGATTCCCTCAACGGCAGCAGCTGTAAGAGGGCCAATGTTCGGGTTTCCCCACATTGTTGGATTAGTCTGAGCGAGTTCTCACCACGTGGGAGGAGACAGCACCAAGCCAGAGCCAAGAGTAACAGAGCCCCTGGGGAGTGTACCGAGATTTGGAACCAACCAGAGGACTTGTTTGGTTCGTAGGGAGGATTAAATGAAATATTTTTACAAATATTGTGAAAGCATTAAGTGCTTTCATTGATATGTTATTCACCACCAGGAAAGCAAACACACACCAACATTTCTGCCCCCCCAGTTATCCTTTATCTATACCCACCCCATCTCCTCTGCCCTCTGCCCTTCCCCTAGCTTAGCGAGAGGCTGTCCCTGTTATCTAGGACTAATTACCCTTCTCTTCTAGATCCCTCCCTCCTTGCTTCCTGAGGGCAAGGAGGAAGCGCAAGGGTTTGCAGTGCAAACCTGAGTGCTGGTTTTGTCAGTCATGACTGTTTCTTCAACCTTTCCTTCCTGCTTCCCCATCATCATTCAAAGGGGCTCTCAGATTTCCCCAAGAGAAAACCCTCCTTCATGCCATTTCAGTCCTACGGGCACTTGTCTCTCGCACCAGTGCCTTTTCTTCATAAGCAGCCTTCAGAAAAGGGCTTCCCCTTCCCTCTAGCTCCTTACACCCCATTCAGACCTGAGCTCAGGGCCTTTGGGCTCCTGAATCCACATCTGGCCTAGATCAGGTTTTGTCCCAGTGGTCTGTGACCACCCCACCCCACCAAATCCAGTGGGTACTTTTCTGCTCTTCTACCCATCAACTTTCTAAACTGTTTCCCTCACGTTCTACGGGAACACACCCTCATGTTGATTCATTTTCTCCCCCTTCATGTCCCATTTTTCTTCCTCTGTTCATTCCTCAAAACACTGGGGATCTCTCTTAGGAGTTCTCTACCTCTTAGGAGGAAACTGTTTGGCACATGGTTACGTGACAGTCGAGACCCTTTCTTGAGCCCCACACTTTGGAGTTGATGTCTTCTTTCTCTTGGACTCCCCTTAGGGTTATCTTTCTGGATATCTGGATAATGCGTCAGCCAGGGGCCACCTGCTGCTGGGAAAACACACACCCTAAAGGTTCAGTTTCCATCAGCGATGCTCCAGGCACCAGAATAAACCTCTCTTTGTTTCCTTATCTTTTCTGCCGTGCCTTTTCTAGGGTTCACCTCGCCTCTCTCTGAAAGAGATAAGACAGAATGAAGACTTGCACCTGGGCTGATAAAGACAGGGGGGCACTCAGTCCGTTGGATCTAAACCTTAAAACTGCCTACCGTGGTCCAGAGAGTCTGTGTGGCTGTATTACTGAAGCCCAGGTCACTTGGGCTAGGGCTCCTCTTTTTGAGGTCACGGGCTAAAGCCCTCGAACATTCATTCCGTGGGGGATTCACCTGTTGAGCTACAGTCTTCAGGTCCCTACCTGCCCCAGGGTCCTAGAACAGGATTGAGGTGCTGAGGTCCTGGGGGCAGACATTCTCTAGTGCACCCCAGTCTGACCAACTTGTATCCACAGCCTCTTCTATACGTGCTTGTTCAGGGACATGTGATCCACCCACAGGACTCCAAACTCTGCTTTTGGTTGATGTTGCCAAATCACCATCTGTAGTCCACAGGCAGGGCTCCATATTCACTCACGTGGGTGAAAAATGTTGCCTGCTGTGTCAGTAAACAGATGGTGTTGCAGCCACCAGCCACTTCATTCACCCCCAGCTGTGCACCCTTGGGGGAATTCACCAAGGAGAAAAGCAGGATTCTGGCCTAGACGGTTACGGTGCATACCACAGGAATGATTTCAAACAGCCCAGACTCCTGCATCTTCCCATATACAGAAAAGCGCTAAATTCTTTTCCCAAGTCCGTCAAGGCTGTATATTGTCACCCTGCTTATTTAACTTACATGCAGAGTACATCATGAGAAACGCTGGACTGGAAGAAACACAAGCTGGAATCAAGATTGCCGGGAGAAATATCAATAACCTCAGATATGCAGATAACACCACCCTTATGGCAGAAAGTGAAGAGGAACTAAAAAGCCTCTTGATGAAAGTGAAAGAGGAGAGTGAAAAAGTTGGCTTAAAGCTCAACATTCAGAAATGAAGATCATGGCATCCGGTCCCATCACTTCATGGGAAATAGATGGGGAAACAGTGGAAACAGTGTCAGACTTTATTTTGGGGGGGGCTCCAAAATCACTGCAGATGGTGACTGCAGTCATGAAATTAGAAGATGCTTACTCCTTGGAAGAAAAGTTATGACCAACCTAGATACTATATTCAAAAGCAGAGACATTACTTTGCCGACTAAGGTCCGTCTAGTCAAGGCTATGGTTTTTCCTGTGGTCATGTATGGATGTGAGAGTTGGACTGTGAAGAAGACTGAGCACCGAAGAATTGATGCTTTTGAACTGTGGTGTTGGAGAAGACTCTTGAGAGTCCCTTGGACTGCAAGGAGATCCAGCCAGTCCATTCTGAAGGAGATCAGCCCTGGGATTTCTTTGGAAGGAATGATGCTAAAGCTGAAACTCCAGTACTTTGGCCACCTCATGCGAAGAGTTGACTCATTGGAAAAGACTCTGATGCTGGGAGGGACTGGGGGCAGGAGGAGAAGGGGACGACCGAGGATGAGATGGCTGGATGGCATCATGGACTCGATGGACGTGAGTCTGAGTGAACTCCGGGAGATGGTAATGGACAGGGAGGCCTGGCATGCTGCGATTCATGGGGTCGCAAAGAGTCAGACACAACTGAGCGACTGAACTGAACTGAACTGGGATTTTCAGTTTTTCTTTCATTATCAGTTAAGTATTTGATTCTGAGGACCTTGGTTTTGGTGTGCTTGTTTGTAAAGTTCTGTATCTTTTGGCTCCTCCCGAATCTCTTTGAAGGAGTCCCTCAGAGCTCTCTGAGAGGCTGCCTCCCAGTTTAAAGTCTGCCTTATGAAATTCTCAATTTTTAGGTTGTGCATTCTTTTTCTCAGTTGACACATGACCAACACAACTAAAAGTCAACTTCCCAACACTCCCTCATCCCCGCGTATCTTTCTCTGCGCTCCAGATTCCTCCACTTTTGCTGCTCAGCTCTTTCTTTTCTGCAAAACCAGGATGTCACCTCATTAAAAACCTTGCCTAGCCCCCAGGATCAGGTTCGCGGCCCTCCTCTGTGTTCATATAGTGCCCTGCACTTTCCCATACGACATGTGTTGTAATCATTTGCTTTCTTTCCAGTTTTCCTGCTAGACCGTGTTATTTCAAGGCAGGAGTGCTGTCTTGGATATGAAATTCCAGGAATAAGTACATTTGTTAAATAGAAAAACTTCCCTGTTGCAAACTGGAAAATTACTCTTCCTCAAACACATCATCAGTTTTTTGAGTGTGTGTTTTTTTTTTCCCTCCTTAAATGAGCTCTGTGTCTACTCTCGTTTTTTGGTGATTTCTCTAGGCGGATCTCAAAACTTCACTCACTTTCAGATACCAAAACAGTTCCAATTTAGGATCTTAAAAGCGCTGATATACACTCAAACTTGAGTCTCATCTCCAAGTTACCATTTCTTCCCTCCCTCTTTGGGCTTCCCTGATAGCTCAGTTGGTAAAGAATCTGCCTGCAATGAGGGAGACCCTGGTTCGATCCCTGGGTCGGGAAGATCCACTGGAGAAGGGATAGGCTACCCACTCCAGTATTCTTGGGGCTTCCCTTGTGGTCCAGCTGGTAAAGAACCTGCCCGCAATGCAGGAGACCAGGGTTTGATCCCTGCATTGGAAAAAGAGGGAAAGTTTACCCACTCCAGTCTTCTGGCCTGGGGAATTCCAGGGGGTTGCAAAGAAGGACTGAGAGACTTTCACTTTCCCTGCCTCTGGCTAGGGTCTGACATGCGGCTTAAGACACTGCAGTCAGGAACTTCCCTAGTCCACTGGCTGTGAGTCTGCCTGACAGACTCCCAGGGGACAATGGTTCGATCTCTGGTCTGGGAAGGTTCCACACGCTTCCGGGCAACTGAGCCCAAGTGCCGCAACAGGAGAAGCCACTGCAATAAGAAGCCCTTGCACCCCAACAGGGGAGTAGCCCCCACGTACCACAGCTAGAGGAAGCCTGCATGCAACAGTGAAGACCTCATGCAGTCAAAAATAATCAATAAAAATTTTAAAGACTCTGCAGTGGGGATGGGCGCACGGCTTGTTCCTTCATCCTTCTCCTCTCTCCCCCTCCTGCTTTGGGATCCTTTAGGGCTGAACAGCGGAGAAGGCAATGGCACCCCACTCCAGTACTCGTGCCTGGAGAATCCCATGGGCGGAGGAGCCTGGTGGGCTGCAGTCCATGGTGTCGCGAAGAGTCGGACATGACTGAGTGACTTCCCTTTCACTTTTCACTTTCATGCATTGGAGAAGGAAATGGCAACCCACTCCAGTGTTCTTGCCTGGAGAATCCCAGGGACAGAGGAGCCTGGTGGGCTGCCGTCTATGGGGTCGCACAGAGTTGGACATGACTGAAGCGACTTAGCAGCAGCAGCAGCAGCAGGGCTGAACAGATGAGGAAAGATGAGAGCAAAGGGACAGAGGTCATCATGGTTAACACGTGCACTGTGTGTGGCCTTTGTGTGAGGGTCTGGAGTCCCTTCATCCTCAGTCCAGCTCTTCCATAGGGCATATTAATGGGACTTTCGAGATATCTTCTCCCACTGCCACTGTGGGGACATGCCACACTGCATTCTCCAGCTGATCTCTCAGTCTCTCTCTGCTCGACCCCCCACCCCCACCCGCTTCCCTGGACGGTAGCCCTCTAATTACTAAAGCAAGCATGGGATTCCTCTACTCTTAGCCTTTCAAATGGCAAAGATGCATCTTGCTATCCTACAGCCGTGAAGGTGAGGGGATGACCCTGTCACCCAGCTCCAGCTAGCCTCCTGCTTTTCAGTCTTCATACCCCAAACACCAAGAGACACATGGCAAGCCCTCCCACCACCCTGAGCACCCTCCCCTCTGGTAGCAGTATTAATACCGTGCAGGTCGATGTGTTTTCACCACTCAACAAGCTTCTCTGAAATGAAGAGGCAAGTTTGTCCCCCTTTCTTACAAAACACCCCTAAACCTGAGGTTCCCTTGACTCCCCACTTTGCTTGATTTGGGTGGCTGGATCCCCTTTCCCCTGGGGAGGGAAGAAAAAACATAGCTTGCTCCTCTGACAAAGAACTCCTTCTTAGGAACCTCTAGCCTTCTCTTTACAAGTCCTGCGGGATATCCTTAGCACCTTTTTTAGATGTGGGGATTCTTATCACACACTGACTTCACCTTTGAAGCTCTAGCCAACACCTGAGACAACAGGAAAAGTTCAACTCCACATCCTGTTAGCTGTTGCCTCTGCTTAAAATATTCCTTTTTCTTCTTTTCTACCTTCCACCACATATCACTGCTGTCACTGACCTTATCTAAAATGTCACAGTAAACAGTAAGGAAATGGGTTTGATTAGAACTTCATCTTTGAACAAAACCAAAAATTACCAAAATGTTATCTATTTTATAAAATATACTTGTGTAGTTGTGCACTAATTCTTAGATTAACCAAAAGAATGAGGTGTGTTTCTTGGGCATTAACTGTTTGATAAAATTATATAACGCAGTTGTCTTCCTTCATTTTAAATTCAAAGACAGGAAGATAAAGAGGAATATTTTTGCAAAAATATTCCAGAGTTTCGTCAGTTTCCTAGGGCCTTTCTCCCATCTTTGATATTCAAATCGTTGTCTTTTGAAGAGTCTATGTCAGTATCCTTGTCAATTTTCCCTCCACTGTTAATGGGCTCCAGTTCTGCCAGCTCCTTTGTTAGTGGGTTTACCTCCAACTTCATGAAAGTGAATTTGATCTGCATCTTATTTGGCATTTTTAACACACTGGAAATCAGCTGGAGGATTACTGACTAAGAGGAAGCGGTGGCTGCATAGTAAGGAGGTTGGTTTAATTAGGGTTGAGGTATCTGCAGGACACCTTTTAAGAGTGGTGGGTAAGCTCATTAGTCACCATTGTGTTATAACAACTGTTGTTCCCTATGGCACCTTGTAACTATGGAGCTTAAAGACCAAAGCCTGGGATAAGCAAGGGCCTCTGCCTGCCCCCATGAATTAGCTGTAACTTAAGTGCTTCTCAGCCAAGATGGCGACAAGGACAGACTGAGCTGGTAGGGAGCTCGTAGGAGACAAGGATGACTGGGCACTAGAGTGACTATGCCGAGTCACAGAGCCAGGGAGGGCTTGCAAGGTCTGAAAGGGAAGGTGGGAAAGGTACCAAGGCCAGTCTGGCCTCTGTGACCCCATGGGAAAGGCTTAGCCCTGAGATGGCACGAGAAACCGAACTCTTCTGCAAGTCAGCTCTTCAGTCCTGTGCCTTCGAGGCAACTACAAGCATCTTTATAAGATGGTAGATGACTTAGCCGCATCAAGGGACAGATCGGGATGTTAAGTCATAATTTGAAAAATGGCTCTCCTCTAGCCAAACGCATTCAGAAACAACCCCTTCCTAAACTTTCCGCCTCCCATTCAGTAGGTGGCCTCTTGTGAGGGAGGCTTTGCCAGTCCCACCAAAGCTTCTGGGTCCCCCACCTGTACAAGCAGAACATCCAACCTGACACGCTGACATGATGCAAGGCCATTCCCCACTCTTGGTGACACTGAGAAAAGAGGGACGCAATCACCAGTCCTTTTTCTAAGCACACCACAACCTGAAGTGGCAATGAGAAAGGGAGGAGAACAGGGCTGGGAGAGGACACAGTGGGCAGCCTCAAAGATAGCCCCCCGGGATCCCTGCCCCTGGCACCGCACCCTTTCAGAATGGACCAAATTTAGTGACTCCCTTCTAACACACAGAACGTGGCGGAAGTAATGGATGTCACTTCAGATAAAGTAGGTGATAAAGATTATGGCTTCTATAACGGGTCCTCAGCTCTCCCTTGAATCCTGCCACTCTTCTTCCTCAGTTCAATCACGTCTTCACTAAGATGGCCACCCCATGAGAAACCTTGGCCAGGGACACCCAGGCAAGATGCACCCAGATTCCTGACCCTCAGAAACGGGAGGGGATTGTTGACTACGTAAAGAAGCGATGTAAGAGCTGTGATATGGATGCCAAGGAGGGGGATGGTTGGGATGGGCTGGGAGGTCAGGATCGGCATATATATACTCTACTGGGCTTCCCAGGTAGTGCTAGGGGTGAAGACCCTGCCAGCCAGTGCAGGTGACACAAGAGACGTGGGTTTGATCCCTGGGTCGAGAAGATCCCCTGGAGGAGGGCATGGCAACCCACTCTGGTATCCTTGCCTGGAAAATCCCCATGGACAGAGGAGCCTGGTGGGCTACAGTCCATAGGGTTGCAAAGAGTTGACGTGACTGAAGCGACTGAGTGTGCACACATGTACTATGTGTAAAATAGGTAACTGTACAGCACGGGGAACTCTGCTCAGTGCTCAATGGTGACCTAAACGGGATGGAAATGCAAGGACGAGGGGATATATGCATACACGTGGCCAATTAACTTTGTTGTACAGCAGGAACAAACACAACATTGTAAAGCAACTATATTCCGCTTTAAAAACATGTCAGAGCTGCGAATTGAGTCTTTCTGAGGAGATAGCCTGGGAGATGGCCTCTGCAATCGCTCTGCGGAGCTGCTCTGGAGCGGGGGAAGGTCAGTCTATCTGTGATTTTGGCTAGGGGCACATGCAATCAAGAAGACATCTTGATGCTACTAATGAGTTATCTCAGTTAATGATGTCAATGCTCTTCTAAGTATGGGAAGATGCAAGAATCCAGGTTCACAAAACAAGTTTTCCTGAGACGTATCTAACTTTCTCAGGGGCTTTTTCCCCCAAAGCACAAAGTGCCTCATTCTGCATTTCTTTCATGGTATACACTGTCGATCAGCAACTTCAGTGGCTAATGACTTGATCTTTCTATAAGTGGATGATAGGCAACATTCTTTGTATTAAAATAAATTTTTTTTCTCTACATGTAATTTTGTGGTAATTTGTTACACAGCAATAGGCAATCAGTATGTGAGGCAGGGGTATTGTGTGGGGGTGGTTTTCTGACTCTTGGTTTGAGTCCAGCTGGGAGAAAAATATGAGGCTATCCAGTCAATCTTGACGACTAGGAAGATGCCTGTGACCTTGGGCCCTAGGGATTTGAGGCTTTTTAAAAGTGGCTTTCACACTGTTCTCCATAGTGGCTGTACTAGTTTGCATTCCCACCAACAGTGTAAGAGGGTTCCCTTTTCTCCACGCCCTCTCCAGCATTTATTGCTTGTAGACTTTTGGATCGCTGCCATTCTGACTGGTGTGAAATGGTACCTCATTGTGGTCTTGATTTGCATATCTCTGATAATGAGTGATGTTGAGCATCTTTTCATGTGTTTGTTAGCCATCCATATGTCTTCTTTGGAGAAATGTCTATTTAGTTCTTTGGCCCATTTTTTGATTGGGTCGTTTATTTTTCTGGAGTTGAGCTGCATAAGTTGCTTGTATATTTTTGAGATTAGTTGTTTGTCAGTTGCTTCATTTGCTATTGTTTTCTCCCATTCAGAAGGCTGTCTTTTCACCTTGCTTATAGTTTCCTTTGTTGTGCAGATGCTTTTAATTTTAATTAGATCCCATTTGTTTATTTTTGCTTTTATTTCCAGTATTCTGGGAGGTGGATCATAGAGGATCCTGCTGTGATTTATGTCGGAAAGTGAACTGTCTTATGACCCAGCAATCCCACTGCTGGGCATACACACCAAGAAAACCAGAATTGAAAGAGACACGTGTACTCCAGTGTTCATTGCAGCACTGTTTATAATAGCCAGGACATGGAAACAACCTAGATGTCCATCAGCAGATGAATGGATAAGAAAGCTGTGGTACATATACACAATGGAGTATTACTCAGCCATTAAAAAGAATTCATTTGAATCAGTTCTAATGAGATGGATGAAACTGGAACCTATTATANTGTTCATTGCAGCACTGTTTATAATAGCCAGGACATGGAAGCAACCTAGATGTCCATCAGCAGATGAATGAATAAGAAAGCTGTGGTGCATATATACAACGGAGTATTACTCAGCCATTAAAAAGAATTCATTTGAATCAGTTCTAATGAGATGGATGAAACTGGAGCCAATTATACAGAGTGAAGTAAGCCAGAAAGAAAAACACCAATACAGTATACTAACACATATATATGGAATTTAGAAAGATGGTAATGATGACCCTGTATGCGAGACAGCAAAAGAGACACAGATGTATAGAACAGACTTTTGGACTCTGAGGGAGAGGGAGAGGGTGGGATGATGTGGGAGAATGGCATTGAAACATGTATACTATCATGTAAGAAACGAATCGCCAGTCTATGTTCGATACACAATACAGGATGCTTGGGGCTGGTGCACGGGGATGATCCAGAGAGATGATATGGGGTGGGAGGGGGGTTCAGGATTGGAAACTCATGTACACCCGTCGTGGATTCATGTCAATGTATGGCAAAACCAATACAGTATTGTAAAATAAAATAAAATAAGTGGCTTTCTCGGTCCCATTGCCACATGTCAGGGACATGCATGCAATCCAAATGGTTCTACTCTCCCTGTCTTTGACTCCTCCCTCCCCTACCTTCACACGGCACTCACCATTCTGTATTGTCGTTGTCTTAACAGACTGTAGGATTCTTGAGGGTGAAGACCATGGCTTATGTATCTTCATTACCAGACATGCTAGACATAGAGGTGAAGTCGCTCAGTCGTGTCCGACTCTTTGCGACCCCATGGACTGTATGTATGTAGCCTACCAGGCTCCTCCATCCATGGGATTCTCCAGGCAAGAATATTGGAGTGGGTTGCCATTTCCTTCTCCAGGGGATCTTCCCGACCCAGGGATCGAACCCAGGTCTCCCGCATTGGAGGCAGACGCTTTAACCTCTGAGCCACCAGGGAAGCCCGCTAGACATAGAGGTGCCCATCAAATGTACGTGTGTATTTTAAATACATGTGTGTGTGTGTGTTCCAGTAGCATGCAAAATCTTAGTTACCTGAGCAGGGATTGAACCTGTGTCCTTCTGAAGCACAGGTCTTAACCACTAGACCTCCAGGGAAGTCCCCTAAGTATATGTGTGTCTTAACACTTTCCCCTGAGGTTCATGCTATTCTAGTCTGCACTTGGTGACTGAACTTAAATCTCTATTAACCGCAACCTCCACCTTAAAAATAAATTTCCCACTCCACTTTCCTTCAGGAAACCATTAGTTTACCTCCACTATGTTTGCACCAAAAAGCCACCAATTTCCACACTGTGAAAGGGGAAAAGATGGATGATAACTAAGGAGCATCAGAAAACATGCCACGTGCCCTTCGCAGCTAGCCCCTGCCATTGCAGGACTTCACAGCACTAGGTGGCAGCTACGCAGCCAGTGGTCTGCAGGGAAAGTCATGTGGGGAAAAGCATTTACAACAAAGCTTGAACAAATGAAGGGAGAAAATCTTAGGGAAGGTTTGAAAGATGAAGGAGGAAAATCTGAGTCTGTCCAAATGTGAGACCATAAAAAGCATTTGAAGCCATCAGCTGATATCTTGGAGGCGATCCCAGGGTAAACAAAACCTGCCTGAGGAGTCTGGACAATGTAATGTTCATCCTGATTTGATGAAGGTGCTGAAGTCCTTCCAGCTGATCCAAACAAAACCCTTTGAAGATAGCCAAGGCTGCAAACACATGCTTCCCCGGAGCAGGCAGTGGGGCGAGGCCACTGGGCTGAGTAAACATGGTCTGCAGGTTGGAGGGAGGGGTGGGGATGGAGGCTGTTCTTTGAAGTCAGGGACTGCATGGTCATCCTGAAATCAGAATGTGTGTCAATGGAACATTCATTCAGTGAGTCCTGTCTAAGTGCCAAGCATTCTAGATAAGACAAAGATGTTCCCTGAAACAAACCAGACAGGAGACGTCCGCCTGGTGGGGAAGACAGACATTTATACACGAATAGCAATAAGTGGGGTGTTCTCTTTCACAGGAGAGGGGCAAGTCCGGAACAGAGTTCCAGTGTAGCAGGACCAGAGGGACACCTTCCCAGGGAACAAAACCTTTAAGTTGATACCTGAAAGATGAGCTAGTCTAGCAAAGAGCAGAGAGAGGAGGGAGGGAATGATGCCAGGAGACCAGCCTGGGTCAAGCCTGGAATCGTGGGCATGCCGGCAGGTTGAAAGAGCTGAAAGAAGTGCAGAGTCAGATGAAAGGCACTGGGGTTATTCATACTGGAAAGGGAGAGGCTAAAAGTGGAATGAGCGTTTTCAGTTATAATAACTTGTTTATCCAGAGAGCAATGGCCTCCTCCGCTGAGGCTGGCTTGGAGGAAAGGGGCTTCGGGGCTCCCGTCAGAGTAACTCCAGACTCAGGGATGGACCAGCCCCTGGGTAAGGGCCCGAAGTATGAAAGCATGGTTGCCAGGGAGACAGGTGTGGTCACCAGAATCTGCTTGTGTGTGGGGTTGGGTGGGCTATGGACCTCGGGGGGTGAGATCAGCCCAAGCGATATGCTTTATAAGAAGCCAAGGGTTGCTAAACTGCCTCTGAGAAGGGAGAGCCAGTCACCTGTAGGGCTTTGGTTTTGCCAAGAGGGGTATGCCACTGGGGCTGGACTTGCTGAGTTTGGGGTCACAGGGGACGTGACTGAGCGGTTGCCAGTGACCCTGCCTCTCCAGCACCCCCCTACCCCTTCCCCCAGTGCTCTGATCCCCAAATTAATATTCCAATATTGAAACAACATCACTTTGAAGAGCGCCAAATTATTAGCCTTCCCAGGGCGCTCACAAGTCTCAGTTTGGCTCTGTCCATGAGAAAGGAAAAGGATCTTGCCTGCGCCTCTCCTCCTCTTTTACCTGCCTCCTAACATGGTTCCAAAGACAGAGGATAAAGCAAGGACCACTTGAAATGCACCACCTAGAAACGGGAGGACTGGCAGCTTCAGCTGAGGTGGTGGTTCAGGTCCAAAGGCTGGCTGTGCCTTGCACGAACCTCAGCTGGAGGTACTGTTCCACCCCACTCCCCCTTCTCCGCCCCCATGATGGGGCCAGGGAAATTGGCGGGGGGGAGAGGGGGGAGTGGGACCAGATCAGGCCACTCAAAAAAGAGCCAGAGGAACCAAGAAATATATGAGAAAGTGCAATCTCCTGGCACTGAAGGAAAGACAAAGCAGTGCACCATTCTAAAGCCTGTCAAGGCAGCGAGAATTTTGAAATCATACGGTACTAAGTACCAGGAAAAGGTCAAGCTCTAGTCACTACTGGTGTTCTGTGCAAAACATTAGTAACAAGGGAAGAGAGGGTGATGGCACCTCTGCTCACTCCACCCTGCCATCCTATCTCAAGAGTGCCCTTCCTCCTCATCCGGGATGGACTAAGTACGCCCTGACGCGGCTCTGTGCGGTGACGGGGTGGCTGCGCACAGGGGCGGTGAGTGCGATGACGTAACCTGAAAGCTCGCAGCAGCCCAGCCCTCCTTCAGCATCAGACCAGACCCTGCCTTCAGGGGGAGACACCCCCACCACTGTATAAGCAGCAGGGAATGACCTCTCATGAACATCTTTCCTTCCCAGCCTATAAGAGAGGTTGGGAGCATAATTTACTATGGCTCAGCCACTTAACTTTTGACTTAAGGCAACAATGTTTAATTAACTACAGAAATCAAAGCATTTCTCTAACCAGGTCCTCCTGACCAACCCAGAGCTCCCTATATAACAATTTAAACCAAAATATACCATCTGAACCACGGTCATTATTTGCATCCCTCTAAGGCGAGATCCTCATAAAGCAATATTCCTCATAAGAAAGTCCACATATACAGGCTAACCTCTGCATCACCTTCTTTCATCCCAAACCCCAAAGAGAAATCATTACAAACAGAACTTTACAGAATATCTGTATCCCTAGTGTTTGTTATACTTCATCTCAGAGCCCTAAACACAGAGGAGGAATGGGGTTCTGCTGACATTATTTAAAAGACACTATTCAGGGTTGCTAGTGAGAACCACATCCCCTTCCAGCATTCAGCAAGACGGTAACTGATTGTAACTAGAGACCAGTTGACGCAGAAACAAGTCCTGGTCACCGAACAAGACAGGACGTTAAATTCCACGGTCCAGCCAGCACCCTCATCAGAAGCTTCAGGGTGTTTTGAGAACCCACCTGTCGGCCTCCTCTCCTCCCCTGGGCACTGTGCTGTGGGTTCGGTCTGTGCGTTCACTGGGAAGACGGTCACCAGCCGCAGAGACCTGCGTGGGGAAGGCGATTTTCCTACGAAATATATGAAAAAACATTAATAAACTTCCTCTCCAGGCTGAGGAATTCCAGCTCCTTTCAAATGTCTTATTTTTTAAGCTTCCCATTAGCTTTTTACCCTCTGACTCTCGTAGCTCTTGCTGAACTGCCGTACCTGTCTTTGCACAGCCTTCTCTGACCTCCACGCATCCCAGCGCTGCGCCGAGCCGACCTGCTGACTCTAGTTTTAAGTGACACTCACCTGAGGCTCCTCAGCCCTAAATAGTCAGAACAGGATTCCCTGCAAATGATCCTTAAAGGCACAGGACACAGGGAGGGGAGGGAACCTGGGGACTAAAGGTTACAGAGAAACAGAGGGGTAGGGGCTTTTTAAAAGCAAACTCAATTGCAGTTCCAACTCTGCTGGCTGTGCGACATTATGCAAATTCGGTAAAACCATTTATCTCATGATGAAATATTACTGAGAGCAATTTGGTAGCCATTGTAAAAAGTCAAACAGTGCCTGGCATACGGCGTGTCCTCAAGGAAGGTTGATTCCTTGCCTTGCCTCAATAATTAGCAAAACATGGCAACCCTGAAAATTACACGACCCAGAACAAGGCCCATGTGGGCACCGAGGGGGTGAGAGAGGGCTGTGAGGCAGAGAGGAGAAATTTCGAGGCATTCGTGACACAGTCTCCTGGGAGGGTGACTTTCTGATCCCTGGGACCTCAGATACAACCCTGGAAATAGAGGCTTAGGAAACTTTTTAACTCAAGAACTTCCATGTTGCCTCTTTTTTCCTCCTCTCAGTGTTTATTTCTTCTAAACATTTCATCTTTGTACGTTGCATCTCCTCCAACTTGTTTATTGACTTTCCTGGCTTCTTCCTTTGGTCGGATCCTGTGTGATTTCCCGACTGTATTGCAGAGGATGTGTGTGTTGGTTTCTTCATGTGTTTATACGTTTAGCTCGTTTTGAATGCTTCCCTTGCTTTGGGGTCTCCAGGCACAGGAGCAAAACAAACTGTGAGAGAAGAGTGCAGCTGTGATTCTTCTTGGAGGAAATGGCAGGCGGAGAGGACCAGTAGTTACCAGTCAGGGGCCGCGTCAGCCAGCACCTCTGTGGGGCCTGGGCACACAGGGAACCAGCGGGCCCGCCCTCGGGGAGTTTCCTTGTCTCCAGGCCAGCGTTGCCAAAGTCACAGCCCTGGCACGGGTGAGACTGAATCATTTGCTACAAGTTATTAACTCTTGATTACTCTTTCCTTCCAGGCCAGGAGTAGTTCTGAGAGCTAATTTAAGAGCAATTTATTTACTGAGTACTTACTGTGTGTATTTATTAAGAGCATTATTGTATTTTTATGACAACCCATTGCATTAGTTTCCCCCTTACCCCAGTGGTTTAAAAAAAAAAAAGCATCCCTTTAAATTATTTATTCTAGTAAAGATTTGTGAATTTAAGGAAAAGCACCATGCTAAGACATGCATTTCCAGGTGGCTCAGTGGTAAAGAATCTGCTTGCCAAGCAGGAGATGCAGGTTCGATCCCTGTGTCGGGAAGACCCTCTGGACAAGGGAATGGCAACCCACTCCAGTATTCTTGCCTGGGAAATACCATGGACAGAGGAGCCTGGCGGGCTACAGTCCCTGGGGCCACAAAGATTTGGACACGACCGAGTGGTGAAACAGCGGCGGCGGCAGCAGCATGCTAAGACAGTTAGCAGGGAAAGGGCCTATGGGGGCCACAGAGATCTGGGGGGGACCGTAAGGCGCCGTGTGCGTCCTCCTGGCTCTGGCTGGCCGGGGAGCCATGTCTTTGCAGGGAAGGAGTACCTCTGGGTCTCGGTAATAGAACACAGGCAGGTCCCACTGCGAAGGACCCATCTCCTCCTGGATGTGGAGGCTGCACATGCCCATCACTTGCATGCATTAAATCCAAAGCTTTTCACTCAAGCCCTGGCTTAAGAACCAGGAAAAACCAGATGTCCTCTTGTGTAGCCCCCAAAATGATGTTTTCATACCAAACCAATGCTTTCCTTAGCAGGGCAGGGGCTCCTCTAATCAAACGTAAGAATAGTTTATATAGAGCAAACTTACTGCTCTCATTGTGTGTGTGTTAGTCGCTCAGTTGTGCCCGACTCTTTGCGACTCCATGGATTGCAATCCACCAGGTTCCTCTGTCCATGAGATTTTCCAGGCAAGGATACTGGAGTGGGCTGCCATTTCCTTCTCCAGGGCACTGCTCTCATTAGTGGAACAAAAACGAGCAGCTCAAATTAAAGGTCAAATGAATTCCCTCACCGGGCGCGGAGGAGCCCTGCCTCTGACTCAGCCCCTCCAGTTCCCTTCCGCCTGCCCAGGACCCCGTCTTCCTCCTGTCTGCTGGGCTCCCGCCTGTGCTCCCTGGTGGGCGAGCTTCCTGGGAGTGGGGTCTGATTCAGTGCCCCCGCACCACCCCGCTGCCATCAGCTGCCCTGGTCCCGGACTCCAGTACATATCACGGTGCGGACGTGAATGAGCCCAGCACAAAAAATAGATTTTAAAGCTTAAGTGGTAATTGGAAAGGATAATTACTACTTGAATATATTTAGTGTTGGCTGGAATTTTCTTAAAAATTGTTGAGCTGGAAATAACCTGGCACTACAGAATACAATAAGCCCCAAGCCACACCCTCAGTTTGTGCCATTTCCTGGTCTCTACCTGCCTCCCCCAGCATCGATCCCAGGGTGTCACTTCAGGGTAGCAAATGTCAGTTTCAGTTCAGTTCAGTTCAGTCGCTCAGTTGTATCCGACTCTTTGCGACCCCATGAATCACAGCACACCAGGTCTCCCTGTCTATCACCAACTCCCGGAGTTCACTCAAACTCACGTCCATCAAGTCCGTGATGCCATCCAGCCATCTCATTCTCTGTCGTCCCCTTCTCCTCCTGCCCCTAATTCCTCCCAGCATCAGTCTTTTTCAATGAGTCAACTCTTCGCATGAGGTGGCCAAAGTACTGGAGTTTCAGCTTTAGCATCATTCCTTCCAAAGAACACCCAGGACTGATCTCCTTTAGAATGGACTGGTTGGATCTCCTTGCAGTCCAAGGGACTCTCAAGAGTCTTTTCCAACACCACAGTTCAAACGCATCAATTCTTCGGTGCTCAGCCTTCTTCACAGTCCAACTCTCACATCCATACATGACCACAGGAAAAATCATAGCCTTGACTAGACAGACCTTTGTTGGCAAAGTAATGTCTCTGCTTTTGAATATGCTATCTAGGTTGGTCATAACTTTCCTTCCAAGGAGTAAGTGTCTTTTAATTTCATGGCTGCAATCATCATCTGCAGTAATTTTGGAGCCCCCCCAAATAAAGTCTGACACTGTTTCCACTGTTTCCCCATCTATTTCCCATGAAGTGATGGGACCAGATGTCATGATCTTAGTTTTCTGAATGTTGAGCTTTAAGCCAACTTTTTCATTCTCCTCTTTCACTTTCATCAAGGAAATCTAAATCGATGTATTCAGGTTTTGTAAATAAAAAATCCTAAATTTGTGTTTCCAAAACGATTCACAAAAGTCTTCTTCAAATAGTAGATTTCCTTATTTAGAATGTTTGTTTGTTTGTTTGTTTTACAAATGTTTGTATGTTCCAGGTATATTATGGTGACTTAGGAGGTAAGTAGGTAGTGAGCTTTGTGCTCTAAGGGCAGGTATTTTTGTTATAAAGTACTTTTAAATTACGTGTAACATATAAACCATAAAGTGCATCAAGCATACAAGACCTCTCAGCGCATTTTTACATATGGATACACCCATGGAAAGACCACTAGACCAAGATACAGAGAATTTTTTGATTCCTAATAACTTTCAGGGTTTCCCTCTCTAGTCAGTATCCTTCCCCCACGAGGAAAGCACTGAGCTGCCTTCCATCACCAGATTAGTTCTTTTCTCAAAGTCTGAGCACAGGCTCAGGCTATGTTTAGCAGTATTATTTCTCACCCTTGCATTAGAATTCAGTTGAGAGTCAATCAGCCAACATGTATTGAACATCTCCTCTGTGCCAGGCACTGTTCTGGATGCTAGGGGTGTAAGAGAAGTTTGGGATTATCTACTCCAACCCATCACATCACCAGGGGAAAAGTGAGGCACAGAAAAGGTCTGATGAGTTGTCCATGGTCATTCTGCCACAAAAGAGGAAAGTTGGATGCTTTTTCTACTCTTTCTCTTCAAATAGCAGCATTTGCTAAATGCATGTGGGCTTGGTTCGACACTTTACTCCCCAGGAAGCTACCGGAGCCCATTCTCCTCTGTTGTCGGTAGCGGTGTCAAATGTATCCATAAATCGAACACTTCTTTTAAGAGGTGGAGCCTAATTCTCCTCCTCTGTGTATGGGTTGGACTTTATGACTTTCACTTTTAAGGAAGTGAAAAAAGGTGGAGGAGCTGGTGCACGCTTTTGGAGACCAGGTTATAAAAGGTACTGCAGCTCCCTCTTTCTCTCTTTGGATTTCTGGTTCTGCTGGAAGCTTGCTACCATGTGTGAGAATATAACTCAGCCCATGGAGAGGCCCACAGACCAGGGAACTGAGGCCTCCAGCCAAGAGCCTTGTGAGTGAGTCATCTTGGAAGTGGGTTCTCCAACTCCAGTCAAGCCTTCAGAGGACTGTTGTTCAGTTGCTCAGTCATGTCTTTGCGACCCCCACGGACTGCAGCACACCAGACTTCCCTGTCTGTCCTTCACCATCTCCTGGAGCTTGCTCAGATTCCTGTCCATTGAGTCAGTGATGCCATCCAACCATCTCATCCTTTGTCATCCCCTTCTCCTCCTGTCTTCAATCTTTCCCAGCATCAGAGTAGCTTTTTGCATCAGGTGGCCAAAGTATTGGAGCTTCAGCATCATTCCTTCAAATGAATATCCTAAAGGGTTGATCTCCTTTAGGATTGATTGGTTGGATCTCCTTGCAGTCCAAGGGATTCTCAAGAGTCTTCTCCAGCACCACAGTTCAAAAGCATCAATTTATCAGCACTCAGCCTTCTATATGATCCAACTCTCACATCCATACATGACTACTGGAAGAAACATAGCTCTGACTATATAGACCTTTGTCAGCAAAGTGATGTCTCTGCTTTTTAATATGCTATGTTGGTCACAGCTTTTCTTCTAAGGAGCAAGCATCTTTTAATTTCATGGCTACCATCTGCAGTGATTTTGGAACCCAAGAGAATAAAATCTGTCATTTTTTCACTTTTGCCCCATCTATTTGCCATGAAGAGATGGGACTGGATGCTATGATCTTAGTTTGCTGAATGCTGAGTTTTAAGCCAGCTTTTTCACTCTCCTTTTTCACCCTTATCAAGAGGCTCTTTAGTTCCTCTTTGCTTTCTGCCATTAGGGTGGTGTCATCCGCATATATGAGGTTCTTGATATTCCTCCTGGAAATCTTGATTCCAGCTTGTGATTCATCCAGCCTGGCATTTTGCATGATGTATTCTGAATAGAAGTTAAATAAGCAGGGGGACAATATAGTTTTGATGTACTCCTTTCCCAATTTTGAACTAGTCTGTTGTTCTATATCTGGTTTTAACTGTTGCTTCTTGACCTGCATACAGGTTTCTCAGGAGGCAGGTAAGGTGGTCTGTTATTCCCCTCTTCAGGAATTTTCCACAGATTGTTGTGATCCACTCAGAGGAATGTCGCCCTAGACAATTGCTTGAATACGATTCCATAAGAGACCCTCAGCCAGAACCACCCAGGTAAACCACTCCTAAACTTCTGACTCTCATACAATGTTTAATATAACAAATCTTCATTGTTTTAAGCTGTTAAATTTGGGGGTAATTTATTATACAGCAATAGAAAACTAATACATTCCCTTATTATCACTTTATATTTACTCCTACCCTCTCTTGACCTTCCTCCAATTTTGTAGGATAAAATAGGATATTGTGTATCTTTGGAGGCAATGATGGACACATTTTTTTTCAGCTCTGATATCTTTTTAAATATTTATTTAATAGCTTTTTTCAGTTAAAATTCACATGATACAAAACAGGCCAAGACAGTCTTGGAATTGTGGTTAAAAACTATACAACTTAAAATTTATCATTCAAATCATTTAAAGTACAATTCAGAGGCATTAAGTGCATTCATGATGTTGTACAACCATCACTACTATCCAGTTCCAGAACCTTTTCATCTCCCAAATGGAAACCCATACTCACAGCTGACACATTTTCAAAGATAAGTTTAATTTTTTGTCCCTTCAGTCAGTTCAGTTCGACTCTTTGCGACCCCATGAATCGCAGCACGCCAGGCCTCCCTGTTCATCACCATCTCCCGGAGTTCACTCAGACTCACGTCCATCAAGTCCGTGATGCCATCCAGCCATCTCATCCTCGGTTGTCCCCTTCTCCTCCTGCCCCCAATCCCTCCCAGCATCAGAGTCTTTTCCAATGAGTCAACTCTTCCCATGAGGTGGCCAAAGTACTGGAGTTTCAGCTTTAGCATCATTCCTTCCAAAGAACTCCCAGGGCTGATCTCCTTCAGAATGGACTGGTTGGATCTCCTTGCAGTCCAAGGGACTCTCAAGAGTCTTCTCCAACACCACAGTTCAAAAACATCAATTCTTCAGGGCTCAGCCTTCTTCACAGTCCAACTCTCACATCCATACATGACCACAGGAAAAACCATAGCCTTGACTAGACAGACCTTAGTCAGCAAAGTAATGTTACATCTGGAGTAATCAGGTAGTAAAAAGAAAATTGAATAAACAAAACCATAGGTAAACCAAATCAGAAAGAAACACCGTTAACACTTCGAGTTGACAACCTATGAATCTGCTTACATTCCTGTACAGAATAAGAAAACCCAATGACGTTCTATTATGGATAACATAAGATCTCAAGTAAAAGTTTTACCAAAAAATCGGTCTTTAAAATTCCTTTTGAGTCCATCGAGTGTAGAACGTCCACACGGTACGCAGCAATCAAGGACCTAGGGCTGGCAGCAGCTCTTGGTCACGCAGTGATGGCCTCCAATCTTACAGCATCAGCAGTACCTCCACCCCGGGGTTAGAGGGTCCAGAAGGGACACTGGGCTCAGTTATGCATAATATCTGCCACAGGCTTGGGAGTGGGTGAGAAGCATTCTGGCCAGCTGCAGGCCAGCCCAGGCGTGGGGTACAGGCTGGTAACGGGTGTCATTAGTTCCAGCACCATTTCTTTCCATTCACTGTATTTTAACACAAACTAGTTGTCACCAGAGGATACTGCTGCTGAACTGAGGGCGGCTGTGCCATGACCTATACTGTGTTATTTGGTGGTTTTAGCTTCAGTGTCCTCTGCAGACGAGAACAGAGGATTACTGGCAGAAGAGTCCCAGCAGCAGGCAGGTTTCTCGCCCTTCTCCCTCTGGAAGACGGCACAACTTCACTACGGTGTCCTGGACTGCCCGGACATGAGCACTGTGCTCCTGCCCCAGGAGGGCAGCCTGAGAACCGAAAAGTGACGGCTGAAAGATATTTATATTCAGCCCAGGACTCAGCTCATTAAACTAGCATCTTCCCTGATGTGAAACTTTCTCATTTATTCATTCATTCACTCACTTATTTTTTAGAAAGGTGTACTGAGTGCCTTCCACACAGCAGGCATTGATCCAGGCATTGGAGATAAGCATGGAATGAAACAGTCGAGTTAATGCAAAAAAAAAGGGTATGTAGATTTTGGCCACATTTTCCTGAGTTTGACGCTCTTTGAAGCTCATCTGGATTGGTTCATGTTAGTAGGACATTGGTGGGGCTGAGAAAGAGCTGGAAGATCAAACTGTGTATCCTCTTCCCCCAACCTCAATACAAGCAGTAAAACTGAGAAAATAGAGAAACATGGGTATGCCTTCTTCTGTGTTATTGAGGTCCAGTATCCCACAGGCTGGCCATTTCCTTTTTCAAACTGCCTACTACTTGCATCATCTCAGGACAATATTATCCTTTCCCAAGGCTTCTCCTCACTTCTAGGGAAGAGCAGTGCAACTAAATATATTTTGACACTAAGCCACAATCATGAGAATAAATTCCAACTAGAAAAAAACATCATGAGCGTGCCCACAGAGCTAGGCTCACCGTCTCTCTAGGTAGCGCTCTAGCTTCAGGGTCAGGGGCAGAAGGGAGGCAGGCCTCAGCAGTGTATCAGAGACCAGCGGTGCTCATAGTGGAGAAGCAAAGCAGCCTTCCCAGGCGCAGGATGCCTGAAGCAGAAGAAAGGGCAGAAAAAGAACCACAAAGGGCATGGGGGTGGTGGCAGTCCAGACAAGATGAGCAACGGTTGGGAAAAACTGGGGGATAAAAACACATTTCTTAATCGTAAAGCCCAAAACTAAGGAATAGGCGTATTGCCAAACTCATGGTAATAATGAAACGAGCCTTATGCTCCACGACAGGATGAGTGATGAGGTGAGTGATGAGATGCGTGAGCAAGGGGTGAACCAAGGCGGGTTATTCACAGGGGATGCCTGAACAGGATCTCTCACGGGAAGGGAGAACTCGTGGCCAACAGAACCATTAACGACTGTCTAACCCTTTCATTTGTTACAAGAAACGTGAGTCACTCCAATAAAACCCGGCTATTGCAGAGGGAAAGCTAACATCTGACTTGTGAGGCAAAAAGAACCAGCTGCTCCAGCCTCCAAGACTCAGTAACTTCCTCTTTCAAGTCAAATTCCCAGCAATCCCGCAGTCAGGAAGGGGAGGGTGAACCCAGTCACCCTCTCCTCTGGACACATACGCTAGCCAACAGCATCAGTGTTCAAGTACCTCAGTTGAACTAAGGGTTGAAATTAGACAACTCGGGGTGGTTTAGGAGCAAGAGCAGGGCCCAGGGAACCCAGGCTGGGAGAACAAAGGAGACAAGAATCGAGCAAGTGAAGGCCTGGAGTCCAGCTTGCAAACGGAGAGGCTTTCAGGCTGCTCTCCAGGCTGCTGGAAGTCCTACATCCAAGGGCCCCAGGCTCCAGCGGCCTTGGGATCACAGCGGGGGTCTTGTGCCGGGAAGTACACAGGCACGGAGTGTTTCTGGTAGAACTGCAGACGGGAAAGGAGCTTCTTGACGATGTGGGGATATTCTCTTGACAGGTCATGCCTTTCCTCGGGGTCCTGGTCAATGTCAAAGAGCCAGAGGGTCTTGGCTGGTGGGTCCGATGAGGGTATCACAGAAACATTATACTGAGATGGTGGGGGAAACCAGTGACCACAGCCTGGCAAAGAAATACAACAGTTTATTGGAGGAGAAGCATTGTAGGTAGGATCTATCTTCAAGGAAGGAGTCTAGGGGATAAGGTTGGGCTGGGTTGTGGGTATGGACACATTAAAAAAAAACGTGGCCCTTGATGTTATGTCTAGATTTGTCTCAGACTCTGACTTCTGGGGCTTTAACTAAACATGTCTCACTGCTTCACAGTGGGGCTGGGGGTTCCAGGAAAGAGCATGCGTGTGCATGCATGTGTGTGTGTGTGCATGTGTGTGCATGAGCAAGTGTGCCTGTGTGTGCACGTATGTATGTATATCTGTGTGTGTATATGTATGTGTGTAGTGGGGTTATTTTTCGTTGTCACAGTGAACTTGGGGGTGGTGTTTGGAGTGGGTACAACTGTCGTTTAATAGTCATGGGCCAGAGATGCTAAAATGTCTTACAACATATGGGACAGTCACAAACAATGAAGGACTGTCTTGCTGCAAACATCAAAAAGGGCCTCATTATAAACACTGCTTAATTGCATCACAGTCTTAACCATCAAACCACATACCATAAAAATATTTAAAAGATGTCACCTCTAAAGAATGTGCTCAGGGGAAGCAACCCCTTTTCCCCACTATACCCTTGGTTGAAGATGTCCCTTTCAGAGACTTACTCTGCCAGCTAGACATATCGTGCTTGCCGGCCCTGTGTATCTGAAATCCTTATTTTCCACGAAGCCCTAGAGCCGTGTTTCTCTCCCTCCCCCTCCCCCCGCCTCTACATGCATGTGTTGCATCAGTCGTGTCTGACTCTCTGTGATCCCATGTAGCCCGCCAGGCTCCTCTGTCCATGGGATTCTCCAGGCAAGAATACTGGAGTGGGTTGCCATGTCCTCCTCCAAGGGATCTTCCCCACCCAGGGATTGAATCCATGTCTCTTACATCTTCTGCATTGGCAGGCAGGTTCTTTACCACTAGTGCCACCTGGGAAGCCTCCCCCTGCCCCCCCACCACCTCAACAGTTCGTTCCTAATTTTTAAAAATGTAGGACGAGATTACACCCCTCCCTCTCATTCAGCAGTCCAGAGATGGTGTTCTGCGAAGGGCAGCTATTCTTTGGAAAATCTCCCAGCTGTTCTGGTGGGAGATGCTAAGCCTTCTACCTGGGTAGCCGGTGAGCAGTTTCCAGTTCTGGTGTCTAATGGCAGCATGGATAGATGTGTTGAAGGCTGAATACTCCAGAAGGGAAGAATCATCCTTAGCCAGAGCCATGCTGTTCCCAGGACCTGGGGAGAGGGTTTGGAAGAATTAGATCACTGTTATTGGAATGTGTCATTATAAATCAACATTTTATATCCCTCCTGTAGAACAGTAGCTTTTATTCAACACTGGAGTGTAAATGTGTATCCTGCCACAGGAATGAATCTTCTGTTAAATATAAACAGAAAGCTCAAGTTACATGGAACATCAGTCATAAACCACCACAAATATAAAGGAAATCCCAAAGCGATTAGAACACTAATTCAACCTTAAAACCACTGTGCTCTGCCAATGTGCGGATGGCCATTTGCAGACCTGTGTACCGTGACAGCATGCAGGGTGGTTTTTTTGGTACCTTTAGTTTTTGCTATTGCATGACTGAGTTAAATAAATCTGTGTACACTTGTATACCTATGTAGATAATATAATACATTATAAAATGTACTTCTTAATGGAGTCTGTCTCAAGTTATTCAAGCATGCCATGATAAATCGTACATTTATTTCTTTAACCCCGCTTATGAAATCTAAAAGGTCTTCATAAAACCATTCAACTTCAGCTTCTTCAGCATTACTGGTTGGGGCATAGACTTGGATTACTGTGATATTGAATGGTTTGCCTTGGAAACGAACAGAGATCATTCTGTCGTTTTTGAGATTGCATCCAAGTACTGCATTTCGGACTCTTTTGTTGACCATGATGGCTACTCCATTTCTTCTGAGGGATTCCTGCCCACAGTAGTAGATATAATGGTCATCTGAGTTAAATTCACCCATTCCAGTCCATTTTAGTTTGCTGATTCCTAGAATGTCAACGATCACCCTTGCCATCTCTTGTTTGACCACTTTCAATTTGCCTTGATTCATGGACCTGACATTCCAGGTTCCTATGCAGTATTGCTCTTTACAGCATCGGATCTTGCTTCTATCACCAGTCACA
>SJYT01048718.1:0-40699 GCA_006410635.1 Cephalophus harveyi | reverse complement strand
TCTGGTTCCTCTGCCTTTTCTAAAACCAGCTTGAACATCAGGGAGTTCACGGTTCACGTATTGCTGAAGCCTGGCTTGGAGGATTTTGAGCATTACTTTACTAGCATGTGAGATGAGTGCAATTGTGCGGTAGTTGGAGCATTCTTTGGCATTGCCTTCCTTTGGAATTGGAATGAAAACTGACCTTTTCCAGTCCTGTGGTCACTGCTGGGTTTTCCAAATTTGCTGGCAGATGGAGTGCAGCACTTTCACAGCATCATCTTTCAGGATTTGAAACAGCTCAACTGGAATTCCATCACCTCCACTAGCTTTGTTCGTAGTGATGCTTTCTAAGGCCCACTTGACTTCACATTCCAGAATGTCTGGCTCTAGATTAGTGATCACATCATCATGATTATCTGGGTCGTGAAGATCTTTTTTGTACAGTTCTTCCATGTATTCTTGTGAGGATGTCTACTTGACTGTAAATTCCATGGACACAGAAGCCTGGCGGGCTATGGTCCAGGAGTCACAATGAGTTGGACACGGCTGAACGCACACACACACACATACCATAGGAAGTACATTCCTAATATACAGACTGTGGTAGAACTGTGAGCCCTCATAATCTACTGCTCACAAGTTTGTATATAAAAACCACATTTTGATAGCAAAGAATGTTGAATAAAAGGAATATGCTTTGTGGACATAAACAAAGGAAGGAAATGTAGCTATCTCAGCTATACTTATATACATTTACTTCTAAAACAAACAGGAACATAAAATACCTAAACAATAAATAAGTCTAAGATTAAAAGACGAAAGACGCTGTTATCTCCTTACATTTTATTCGTTGGGAGAAATTAAACAAAAAGCAAAGTACAAAGAATAATATAATGAACACCCTATGAGCTGTCACTCAGAATGAATAAATATTAACATTTTGTCATGTCTGCTTTTTTCTTTCAATTAGAGAAGCAGGACAATGAAGATGAAGTGTCAGACCCCTTTTCTCCATCTTCAATCCCAGTCTCTTCATCCATTACCCCAGTGGCTGCTGCTATCACGACTTCAGTGCAGCTTTTAGCCATTTAAAGATACAGTAACAGATACATGTGTCAAGGAATAATGCATGGTAGTTCTATACATTAGAAATGTACATGTATGTGTTATGTTATATCTATTTTGCAACCTGACGTTTTTATACACTACTGTTTTTTAGAGCTAAGACATTATGTATATATGTATATGCATGTTTATTCCTTTTAATTATTTTCTATTTCACTACATAAAACAGCACCTTTTATTTATGCATTCCCCTTTAATAGGAATTTAGGTTATTTTACTTATTTATTTATTTTTGCTATTAGCGTTGACCCTTCACAATATGTGCTTGAAATGCATGGGTACACTTATACCCAGATTTTTTTCAAGCATAAATACTACAATATTACAGGATCTGAGGTAGCTTGAAAACATATCCACCATGTTATGTCCCTCTGGCAGTGTATGAGGGTTTCAATTTGTCCATATATTTGTCAACACTTATTACTGCCTGTCTTTTGTTACAGCCTATTGGGTATAATGTTCTATCTCATTATGGTTTGAAGGCAATGGCACCCGACTCCAGTACTCTTGCCTGGAAAATTCCATGGACGGAGGAGCCTGGTAGGCTGAAGTCCATGGGGTGGCTAAGAGTTGGACACAACTGAGCGACTTCACTTTCACGTTTCACTTTCATGCATTGGAGAAGGAAATGGCAACCCACTCCAGTGTTCTTGCCTGGAGAATCCCGGGGACGGGGGAGCCTGGTGGGCTGCCGTCTATGGGGTCGCACAGAGTCGGACACGACTTAAGCGACTTAGCAGCAGCAGCAGTAGATGACTAATAAAGTTGAGCATCTTTTCATGTGTTTGTTGGCCCCTTGTATATCCTCTTTTTGGGGGAAAATATATTCAGATCCTTTCATTACTTAGTTGTAAGAATTCTTTATATATTCCAGATACAAGTCCCTCATCAGTTCCAAATATTTTCTCCCATTCTATGGATTATCTTTTTCACTTTCCTGATGGTGTTTTTTGAGGCACAAAAGGTTTAAATTTTAATGAATCCCAATTTATCTAATTTCTACTGTACTGCTTATGCTTTGGTGTCATATCTAGGAAATCATTGCTTCATTCAAGGTCATGAAGATTTACATCTATATTCTCTTTTAAGAGTTTATAGTTTAGTACTTCTGTTTAGATCTTTGATTCACTTTGAATTATATTTATATGTGGTGAGAGGCAGGGGTTCAGTTTCATTCTTTTGCATGTGGATATCCATTGTGGCAGCACCACTTGTTCAAGAGACTATTATTACTTCCTTAATTAATGCTTTTGACATTCTTGTTGAAAATCAGTCGACTATAAATGTAAGAGTTTATTTCCAGACTCTCAATTCTATTCCACTTATTTATATGTCTACATTCTTAAGTCAATATCTTGATTATTGTAATTATTTGTAGTAAGTTTTGAAATCAGGAGGTATGAGTAGTTCAATGTTTTTGTTTTTTTCTCCAAGATTGATTTGGTTATTCTGAGTTTCTTGAAATTTTTTTTTTTTTATGAATTTGAGGATCAGTTTAATCAATAATTTGCCAAGAGTCAGCTGGGATTTTGTTAGGAAGTATATTAAACTCATAAATCAATTTGGGGATTATTGCCATCTTAATATATTGTCTTCTAATCCATGAACATGGGATATCTTTTCATTTATTCAGGTCTTCTTTAAGTGCTTTACAGTTTTCAGAATATAGCTTTTGTACTTCTTTTCTTAAATTCACTCCTAAGTATTTCATTGGAGAAGGCTATGGCACCCCACTCCAGTACTCTTGCCTGGAAAATCCCATGGACAGAGGAGCCTGGTAGGCTGAAGTCCATGGGGTCGCGAAGAGTCAAACTCCCACATCCATACATGACCACTGGAAAAACCAAAGTCTTGACTAGACAGCCCTTTGTTGGCAAAGTAATGTCTCTGCTTTTTAATATGCTGTCTAGGTTGGTCATAACTTTCCTCCCAAGGAGTAAGCATCTTTTAATTTCATGGCTGCAGTCACCATCTGCAGTGATTCTGGAGCCCCCCAAAATAAAGTCTGACACTGTTTTTACTGTTTCCCCATCTATTTCCCATGGTATCTGGGATACCATGATCTTAGTTTTCTGGATGTTGAGCTTTAAGCCAACTTTTTCATTCTCCTCTTTTCATCTTTAGTTTCTCTTCACTTTCTGCCATAAGGGTGGTGTTATCTGCATATCTGAGGTTATTGATATATCTCCCAGCAAACCAATCTGTTGTTCCATATCCAGTTCTAACTGTTGCTTCCTGACCTGAACACAGATTTCTCAAGAGGCACGTCAGGTGGTCTGGTATTCCCATCTCTTTTGGAGTTTTCCACAGTTTATTGTGATCCATACAGTCAAAGGATTTGGCATAGTCAATAAAGCAGAAATAGATACTTTTCTGGAACTTTCTTGCTTTTTCGATGATCCAGCAACCTTGTAGAACCTGTTTATTAGTTCTAGTAGTCTTTTAGTTGACTCCTTGGGATTTTTTAAACACGATTTCATGTCATTTACAGATATGCATAGTGTTACTTCTCCCGTGTCAATCTGAATACCTTATTTCTTTTTCTTACCCAATTGCCCTGTTAGAATCTCAATTTAATGCCAAAACAAATGGTGAAAGCCAACATCCTTATCTTATTCCTGATCTTAGGGTAAAATATTCAATCTTTCACCATTCAGTAGGATGCTAGCTATAGGTTTTTTTTTTTTTTGTAGATGCTCTATCAAATTGAGTAAGGTCCCCTTTTATTCACAGTTTGAGTGTTTCTATCCAGAAAAAGTATGACATTTGCCAAAAGTTCTTTTCTGCATCTGATATTACTAAATATTTTTTGTCCTCTAGTCTATTGATATGGTATATTGCATTAATCAATTTTAGCTATTCAACTATCATTACATTCCTGCGATGAACCCACTTGGTCATGTTGTACAATCCTCTTTATATGTTGCTGAATTCTATTTGCTAGTATTTTTGTTGAGGATTTTTGTATCTATATATGTAGAAGTACTGAATTATTAAATTGGTATCTTCATTATTAAATTGACAGTGTTTTAAACACACTGTTGAAACAAAAGACAAGAAGCAGAGATTTGTTAGAATGTTAATGACTTTCAGAATTTTTCTGACATAGTTGGACTAGATCCAGATTTGAAAAGTAAAAGTGAAAGTGAGTCTCACAGTCCTAGCTGACTCTTTGCGACCCCATGGACCGTAGCCTGCTGGCTCCTCTGTCCACGGAATTCTCCAGGCAAGAGCACTAGGTGGCTGTTTCCTTCTCCAGGGGATCTTCCTGACCCAGGGATCAAACCTGGGTCTCTTGCTTTGCACGTCAATTCTTTACCAACTGAGACACTAGGGAAGCCCAGATTCAGAAAATATTTATTTATTAACAACTAAATGATAAGAAAGCATTGTGTTCTTAAATTCTATGACATGGAGTGATGAGCAAACACACATCTAAGAGAAGTTTTGAAGGTAAAATAAAAAGATTTTTGGTGACCGTAGAGAATAAAAGATAAAATTCCAAGGTTTCAACTTTGGTGATAAAGAAAATATTGACATTGCCAGGATAGAGATTTTAGAGCAGGAAACAGTGGTGATACTATGATCTTAGAGTTAGGCATGCTGACTTTGAAAAATTAACGTGAACTCAAGGGAGAGATATCGACTACACACAGACCAAACACACTGGACCCTGTAAGAGAGGCTGAAGGTATGTACTGATTCAAGCACTATCCAGAAGGCAGTGACCACTGAACCCCGGAAGTGGATGAGCTGCCTAGACAGCAGAAGCCCACAGACAGAAACTAGTGCCAAAGGAAAGCTGCCAGCAAATGAGGCAGAGAAGAGGAAAATAACATGCGGAAGGAAACCAGTTCAACAGGACAACACAGAAGTCAAGAGAGCAGAAGGCTTCAGACCACGACGCAGAAGTGCCAACTATTCCATCCATCAGCTTGATGGATGAGAAAAGGGCATTGGATTTGTTAACCTCTGGGTAGCAACGAGGGAGTTCAGAGAGAAGTGTAAACAAACACATCTTTCTCTTTCCCTTCCGAGCTGAAAGCCACCTCTGAGACGATAAATCATTCCGTTCAGATGGGAATACTCAATTATAAGATGGATTAGTCTTGTGTATTGATTTTGGATGTAAAGAAGGAGATCAGCAGAAAAATTTTGAGCACACGAAGAAAATCACTATCTTGCTTAATATATAGTAAATGGACAGAGCTCCATCTCTGAGCAACCTCTGGAAATCTAAAGGAGTTCAAGTTTCCAGAGGTGGACCAACAGGTTCAGTGGAGAAGTGTGTTTTCCAGAGCCAGAGGAGTTCCAGACACACCTTGGGAGGTGCTTTTAGATGGGATGGTGGGTTAACAGGTGAGGATCTAGGGCTCTACCTCCATTTCTATCAGCACAGTTTAACCCTTAAAGAAGAATTCATAATATATACTTGCTAAATAGATTGTGTTTCTCTATATTTTTGTTTGAAAAAAAAGAGCCTGTGGCTAATTTGAAAGACACTACTCATCACAGATGACAGAGTCACCAACCTGGGAAGGGACTGGGGGCTGCCTGGACCACTGGGGGTGCTGCCTGGGGTTCACAGAAGGCGATCTTGCTCTCTTGGCTGTACAACCTATCCTCCTGGCTCTTGAGAAACAACCATCTAGTTTTCAATTGTATTTCTATAAAATATATTTTTTCTATGTAGTTTATATAAGTTGGAAAACACAAAAATCTATGAACAGGAAAATTAAAATTACCTGTACATTTATTAGCTGCTGTTAATATCTTGGTGTATAACCTTTGAGACTTCTAACTATACAAGACTTAAATAAAATGTTATATTTAGTTATGTTAGTAGCTGACTTGAAAATAAGAAATGGGAATTTCATAGTAAAAGTTTCTGGGACTTCCCTGGCTGTCTAGTGGTTAAGACTTAGCCTTCCAATGCAGGTTCAATCCCTTGTGGGGGAGTTAAGATTCCATGTGCCTTGCAGCCAAACACCAAAACAGAAAACAGGAGCAATGTTTATTAAATTCAATCAACACTTTAAGAATGGTCTACATAAAAAAAAAAAAAAAAATCTTAAAACAAAAGTTTCCATTCCTAGAGAAAACTAGGCAGCTTGCCAGGTGTCCCAACACCAGTGCATAGCCAAGAGGGGTTGTCTGGGTCTCTCTCTGTAACTTCTGAGTAGAATGGATTAATTGTGGCTGCAGAACGGAGCCTAGGAAGAGGCAACCTTCTAACACTGAAGGAGAGCACTGCTGGGAACGGTAATAGGACAAAAGGAAGGGGCCTGGTGATGGACGTGAGTCCCTGATATCTCTCTCCCAGAAGATCACCGTGCACAGCAGTCCCGAGCACACACTCTGGGAACCAGATTGCTTGCGTTCAGATATCTGCTTCATCGCTCACTGGCTATGTGACCTTAGGCATCTCCCCATTTGTAAAACCAGGAAAAAATAATTTATTTCATAGACTAGTTGGGTGGCCTAGATGTGATGATGCATCGAAAATGTTAATCAGCAGTATGTCTAGCACATAGTAAGTGCACAATAAATGTCATTGTGAAATCTCGGGCAACTTTCTTAACCTCCTTGGCTCGGTTTACCATCAATGAAATTAGCAGAACAACAGCAAACTGCTTAGCATAGTGTGTGGTCTATTGTCAACACTATCAATATTGAAAGATAATAACAGCTAATACTTAGAAGCACTTACTGCTGTAAATCCTAAACTATGGTGGTAGGTATTCTATGAATATTAAATCATTTAATTCTTGCAGTAACTCTATGAAATAAGTAATAATGTCTGGCAATAAAGGTCACTGAATGCTAGCTATAATCAGTTTAATATAAGTTTTTTCTTTTATGTACTGTTCTATTCAAGACTTTACAAAGAAGAGGAAAGTAAATTCATTACTATACCTGGAAAAAAAAGAAAACTAATAATTTCTCTGGTCTGCATTTGGAGAAGACTTACTTGTTCTTCAATTCATGATCCAGAATTTGAACAGGACTGGCAAGGAAAGCATTTATGGTGGAAGCATTGATTTGTCGCTTTGAGGGTTTCTTTTCTTTTCTGCCTTGTTTTGTGGCCTGCCATTCATTTCCACTGAACTCTATTTGTTTTTGCTTTGTTTGTTTTATAATTCACAAAGATCAGTTTAAAATTTCATTCTACCTCTAATGACCCATTTTATTCCTCATGCTAGTATGATGCCATCTTTGTACTTTGATGACAATGAATATTTACTTAGCAAACTTAATCCCTTGTGCTAATGAGGAAAACTCCAAGCTTTCCCAGATATTTGACTATCGAGCTGTTTTCTAAAATACAATCTCTTCATAGATAGCGAATAGGTTGGATTTAAGTTTAATTAGCAACAACTTTGTTGTTCAGTCACTAGGTCATATCTGACTCCTTGTGATCCATGGATTGCAGCACACAGGCTTTCCTATTCTCTACTGTCTCCCAGAATTTGCTCAAATTCATGTCCATTGAGTCAAAGATGCTATCCAACCATCTCATCCTCTGTCATCCCCTTCTCCTCCTGCCCTCAATCCTTTCCAGCATTAGGGGCTTCTCCAATGAGTTGGCTCTTCACATCAAAGTGAAAAAGTATTGGAGCTTCAGTTTCAGCATCAGTCCTTCCAATGAAGGTTCAAGTTTGATTTCCTTGAGGCTTGACTGGTTTGATCACCTTGCAGTTTGAGGGCTCTCAAGAGTCTTCTCCAGCAGCACAATTTGAAAGCATCAGTTCTTCAGCACTCAGACTTCTTTATGGTCCAATTCTCATATCCATATGTGACTATTGGAAAAACCATAGCTTTGACTATGTGGACCTTTGTCAGCAAAGTGATGGCTCTGCCTTTTAATACACTGTCTAGTTTGGTCACAGCTTTTCTTCCAAGGAGCAAGTGTCTTTTAACTTCATGGCTGCAGTCACAGTCCACAGTGATTTTGGAATCCAAGAAAATAAAATATGCCACTGTTTCCACTTCTTCCCCTTCTATTTTCCATGAAGTGATGGGACCAGATGCCATGATCCCAGTTTTTGAATGATGAATTTCAAGCCAGCTGTTTCACTCTCCCCTTTGACCCTCATCAAGAGGCTCTTCAGTTCTTCTTCACTTTTTGCCATTAGAGTGGTATCATCTGCATTATCTGAGATTGCTGATACTTCTCCTGATTGAATCTTGATTCCAGCTTGTGATTCATCCAGCCTGGCATTTCCCATGATGTACTCTGCAACAACTACCTTCACCTTTGGTGCTTAAAAGTTATTGAAGTGGCCTGTTCTGTGAGTCAGTTTGCTATATGAGTCAAATTCGTCTTATAAAGTTTATTACACTAAAGTTTTATTTACACTAAACATTTGATTGGCTGATCATTTCTTCAATTCAAGAGAAGTTCAAGGACTCCCGAACTCAAGGTCAAGTTCAAGTCACTAAGGTCTTTATTGTGCTAGTCAGTCTGAGTCCCACCACCTGCTGCCTGCTCCTCTGCCCAGATCATAGTGCATTCAGGCTACATGTGGGGGGCACGTGGGGCACAAATGTGGATCAAAGCACCAGTCTGCTCACAGTTTTACTTGTCTCAAAAACTGTGGGCTTAGGCCAAGGCTGCCTCCCATCTCACTGCATGGTGAAGACTTACATGTCCAGATGCCAATGTGCTCATTGTTGTCTTGATTTTTAAACATCATTCTGGATCTAAAGATAGAAGTTTTTCTCTAAAAATAATTCCTGAAAAACACTGGTTGGAACCCCCACACTCTGAGCTGACGCTTTACTTAATTTTCAGAAATAGGGAGGGAAAGCTCCTAACAGTCATAGAGACGGCCCTCCTGGCTCGAATACTGGGATGGACAGAGCTTTGAGAAACGCAGCAGCATTCCCCCTGCCATTACTCTCTAGTTCTGAAATGGAACTTGGAGAAACCACTGTGCATTTCAGTGGCCTTTAGAATAATCTCTTCCTATTATCTTGTTAAATCATTTAACCACTCTGACTTCCTGTTTTCAAGTATGTCAAATGATGATAAAAATAATGCCTACCTCACAGGATGACTGTGAGGATGAAATGAGATCCTATTGGAGGTAAGTGTAAGTACAAAAGTCCCGGTTACGGGTTTCTTAAACTCCCACAGCACTTGCCACAAGGCTGGGCACACAGACAAAACTGACCAACTCAAAGAAAGCATTTCAGTTCAAGTCAAACCTGTGGCCTTCCACAGATAGCCATCAAAATCAAGGTATGATCAGTTACCTGACTCTGTAATGACTGAGAGATCTAAATCAGCTGGAACAAGGTATTATTAGACAAATATAAAAAAGGGTGGGGGGCTTCACTGGTGGCCTTCGCTGGTAAAGAATCCACCTGGAATGCGGGAGACCTGGGTTTGATACCTGCCCTGGAGGAGGGCATGGCAATCCACTCCAATATTCTTGCCTGGAGAATCCCATGGACAGAGGAGGCTGGTGGGCTACAGTCCATGGGGCTGCAAAAAGCTGGACACAATTGAGCGGCTCAGCACAAACAGCAAAGAAAAGGGGAGGGGAAATCGCGAGGCATCAGTCAAAGGGTACAAACTGTCAGTTACGCAAGTTAAGTCCTAGAGACCTATTGTAAACCATGGTGTGCACACTTAACAACACTGTGTTGTGTACTCACATATTTGCTAAGAAGGTGCAATCTTATGTCCAGTGTTCTTATCTCTCTCTCTCTCTCTCTCACACACACACACACACAGTGATAACGAAGGAGGTGGGAGGTGATGGATAATTTATGGCATAGCCTGTGACACTGGTTTGATGGATGTATACTTATTTCAAAACCCAAGAAGTTGTATACAATGAATATGTACAGCTTTTTGTATATCAATCATATCCAAATTAAGTGGTTTAAAAGTGAATGAGTATAGGAATGAATGAAGAACTGCTACTGCTGCTAAGTCACTTCAGTCGTGTCCGACTCTGTGCGACCCCATAGATGGCAGCCCACCAGGCTCCCCTGTCCCTGGGATTCTCCAGGCAAGAACACTGGAGTGGGTTGCCATTTCCTTCTCCAGCGCCTGAAAGTGAAAAGTGAAAGTGAAGTTGCTCAGTCGTGTCCGACTCTTAGTGACCCCATGGACTGCAGCCTATCAGGCTCCTCTGCCCATGGGATTTTCCAGGCAAGAGTACTGGAGTGGGGTGCCATTGCCTTCTCTGACAAATGAAGAAAGAGAACGACAATTATGCAAAAAAAAAAAAAAAAATGTGGCAACATCACCTAAATCTTATATGCTAAATTGGAGGTCTGGGCAAAATTGTGAAAATAAGAGTGAGATAAAACAGGAATTCCCAATTTTGGTTCTGTACTGGGGTCACCCGACCCCAGCAGTCACCTTAGGACTGAGCTCTCCTCCCTGAACCCAGCACAGCTCAGCCATGGTCTCTTGCCTGGCCCAACCTGCCAACATGGGCTGCCCAGCCTTCATTGACCTGCACTCATCCTCTTCACCAAGCAGCATCTATTACACCTGTTACAGTCTTACATATAGCTCTTCCCTCCAAACAAACACTGTAGAGCTGCCCATCACATAAACCAGAAAAAAGGAGAGCTGTCCAATCTCCACCTGGCTTCACTGTCCATGGATTCCCGGGGTAGAAGGCAGCAGCATAGAGCATTCTGTTACATGTGCCACGTGGGCACAGGTGCTAAGGGTGAGGGGGCTGGGCACACGGGGAGCATGCTGGCACTGAGGGATGGTGGAGCTGGTTTGTGGGTCTGGGATATGGTGGGTTGCATGTCCTTTGCCCTTCAGGGCCACCCCCACCCCTTGGGGCTCACGCAGCCCTGCTGGTAAGCACCCAGAGAAGGGAAAAATAGGGAGGCCTGACCACCATGAAAAATTCCTCAGCAGGGGGGCCTCCCTGGTGGTCCAGAGGTTATGAATCTGCCTTGCAATGCAGGCGATGTCAGTTTGATCCATGGTATGGGAACTAAGATCTCACATGCCACAGGGCAACTGAGCCCATGGGCCAAAACAAAAGATCCTGAATGATGCGACAAAGATCCCATGTGTAGCAGCTAAGACCTGACATAGCCAAATAAATAAATGAGTAAGTATTAAAAAAAAAAAATTGCTCACTGAATTCATCCTGTCTCTTATTCCTGGACTTCACCCTGATTGCCGCAAGTTTACTGTCACACCACACTACTTATTTAGAATCCTGTCTCTCCCTGGTGAAATCCTTACAGCATGAAACAGGAGTGCTGGGGAAAGTACGCCAGACATAAAGCTAATCAGAAAAAGGCGAGGAGGAATATTACACATGTTATTTATTACCTACGAGGGAAAAATCAAAATGCTTATAATTTTTATATATGCACTCCACATATTTCAAGTGGATCTAGGTTTCTGATTTTTGGTTTACAAAGTCAGTTTCTCTGACACCTACTCATTCAGTCCATATTTGATATTATAAAAGTCCTAGGGAAAAAAAAGAGTTTGATGTGGCTTGCTCAGCCTAGACACGGTTCAAATGTTAAAATGTCATTATTGAATCGTGCATAGTCAGTATTCAGAGAATGTGCCTGCATTACAGGGAACTTCAACAGTTGGTTGCTGTCTGACATTAACCTGAAGTGTCAATTGAGCAGTGTAAACAAAGCCATAGAAAACCACCATTCAGGGAATCCCTCAACTTGGCTGTCATAGTAAATTAAGCAATTTATATCACAAATGGGTTGATCAGAGATCTGCCTATATGTGGGTTCAAATGAATCTTGAATAAGCATCCTACTAATCACTCATTTGCCTATTAAACAAATATATCTTTGTTGACCACTCTATGTGCTTATTACTAAATCTTCAGCATGAAAAAGAAAAATGGAGTCCAGCAGGTAATAATAAAATATTTTTGTTAAAAAAGCAGAAATTCTAAAATACTGGGATGAACATTTGCTTAGTGAGTGAATAAAGTGCACAAAGTGTCGGGTGATTCCAAAGGGGATGCTAGCTGCCTGGGAAGATGCTGAAAGGTGGCGCTTTCTCAGCTGGGCCCTAAGGACAGGACGATGTGACGGTAAAGAAAAAGTGACAATGGTGTTTCAGGGATAGGGAGTGGCTTGCAATTTTCTTCTCCCTGTGGCATCTTCCTCCTCTTCCATTTCTAAATAAAAAAATGCTTGCAAGGCACGCCCCAGGGTTCCTGGCACAGAGAAACTGCTCCATCGGAGTTAGTTATCATTCCTACCTCATGTCATTTTATTTTCCAGCTTCTTTTGTTTTTTCTCCTTTCTCTGTTCATCTCTTCAATGTTTCCCTCCCTGAAGAGCAATGTTTAACATTTCCCTGGGTATGCTCGACTCCATAGTCTCATCTCTTACCCAGAGGTTCTTCTGTCTGTCCAATTCCCTGTGTCTCTAACCCAGGGACCACATAGCTGGAGCCCAGCCTCCTTGCCTCACATGTTGCCCTTCTAATTACACGCAATCCTGCGTTTGGAGGTAGGGAATCTGACATCCATCTCCTGTTTCTGCCCTTGGCCATCAAAACAGGTTCAGCTTATTTCTCCCCTCTCTTCTGTGGACAAGAGTTGAAGTACTCTCTCTGGTTCCACCATGTCTCAGCCTCCCACGAGCCCCCCTGCCCCTCTTCAGCCCTGTAGCTGGCATGAGGAGGAGGGCCGGGAGTCTGAGCAAGCCTGTGGGTCTGCCTGCCTGCAAGAGAGCTTGCTTCTCCAGACGGCTGCCCACTGACTGCCCTACACACTGCCGAGTCCTGGACTCCCAAGCGGCGTGCCAGATCTCCACCTCTTCATGTTGCAGAAAAAGAGGCAGAAAATACAGACTGAGAAGAGAAAAGGGGTGGGGGACGGAACCCTGGGGAGAACCAACGTTTGAAAGGCAAGGCAGAAAGGGAAAGAGCCCGAAGATGGAGGAGGAGGAGTGAGCTACAAGAATGCCTCCGCATCCAGGGGAAATATTCCCTGGAGAAAATGGTTCATGTCAAAGAGAGGGGAAGTATGAGAAAGCAGGGAAGGAGAGCTTTGATTTGGCAAATAGGGTGTCACTGACAGCTGCAGAGACAGCACTGCCACTGGGTTTAGAACATATAAAGCCTGTAAGACACGTAACAGGAGGATCCAGTGAGCTGGTGATAATAAAGATAAAATAGAGAAGAGGGACTCCAACCTTCCAATGCAGAGAGCCTGGGTTCAATCCCTAGTCAGGGAACTAGAGCACACTAACTCTGGGCTGCAGCTAAAAAGAGTCCTCATGTGACAGCTAAGACCCACAGCCAAATAAACAAATAAATATTTTTAAAAAGAAATGCAGTTGCTACACAAACAAACAAAAAAACAGAGAAGAGTGTGAGTTTTCTCTAATCAACCTCCAGCGAACATGACAACAGATGGTCATTTCCAGCTCCGGCATCACTGCTCACGTGCCAACCACTGTCTCCAGGCTGATCCCGCCCCACAAAGGGCTAATCTAATGCAGAACCATGGCGATCCGCTGAACTCCCATTTTCAGTCTGTCTCTCTCTAAATACAAGTTTTTCAAGTAATTGGTAGAGTCTGTCAGCAAATAGCTATAAATAGGCACTGTGTATATATAAAAAAGAGGGAAACTAACCAAAAATATTCATCTTCAGCCTGTGATTAAGATGATGAGCATGAACAAGGCTCAGCCGTCTGTTCTCTGGCTAGGGATGAAAGAAGGAAAGACTCCCCTGCCCCCAACATGGCATTTAGTGAAAGCCCAACCCGAAAGCTTCATGGTCCAAGATGCCTTGCTGAAGGCTGGGCCCTCCCTGTGTTGCAGAGTTCATTCTCTGAGGTGCAGGAAAGAGTGCCTAGGCTCTGAGCACGTTTTCGGAAGAGGAAGAAATAATGCTAATTTAATCCTTCATGTGGAAAGGGGGCTCTGCCCATGGGACCCGTCCATGACGGCTGTCAGGCGGGCCCGGCTGCTGGCGGGCAGCTGCAGATGCTGCCCTTCCCGACCCCGGATCTGCAACTGGGGCAGCAGGGGCAACAAGCACAGTGCAGGAAACTGCAGCTGGTTGGCGCCCTTCCAAGGACAGCCCTCCAGTGCACGGCTATTCTGTGGCCCAGACCCTAGCATGTTACACGAACCTATAATCACCGAAATGAGGACCACTAGGTGCTGCTTGCCAAAGGGAAAAAAGCAAAAATTTGGGACAACTCTTTCTAGACTATTCGGGTTCTTGGCAGCAGCCCAGTTGAAACTAAGGCTGTTTTGTATTCTGAGACTATTGGGTTCTCACAGGAAGCAGGATTCAGAGCACAACTTTCCACAGAGGACTGGAAACACATCTGAGACCGTCAGCAAAGAGGGTGTGTTTTGCTCTCCAGGTGAGTTAGCAACAATGGAGTGAGTGGTAAAGAGGTCCCAGTAATGCTTCAGATCAGCTTAAAAAGGTGTGGTTCCAGAGAAGTTTGGGCCTTAAACACTCGTGAGTCGAGTCTGCAGAGGCTGGTTTGAATCTGGCAGCTGGACGATGGGAGTCCACTGGACAGGCAGCCTGAGATTCCCAAAGCCTTGGTCCTCTCCCAGAAAGCCTGTACTAACGGTCACATCCAGAATCCTGCGAGTTTCCTGAGAATGTAGCCTGTCAGGCACCTCACATGATTCTCCAAGGGGCAGAATGTGACTCCGTGCTGGCCAGTCCAGTCTGGACAGACACTCTCTTCCCAGCAGCTGGGCTGCCTTTTTGAAGCCCAAAGCAGGTGGGAGGGACTCCCCTCTAACATCCCCCCCACCCCTTCTTCTCTTTCCCCTGACACTAGAGTCAGCCTCGTCACATTAAGGGAGGATGTGAACAGCAAAGCTCTGTTTCTGAGGCCTGCATATGGAAAACCAATTAAGATAGGGAGAAAAAAACAAGACACAGAACTGAATTTCCCATCTGATGCAAATAAGAATGTTGAGAAGAAGGCAGGTTTAGAAATGACGAGGAATCAGCTGTCGTATCAGGGGCCCAGTTAAAGAGAGGACGCATCCGGCGGTGATTTTGGTGATCCAAGCTCCAGAGCCAGGGGGATCCCGCGGGCATGGTTCTTTGGTCTGATGCTTTCTCCGGTTCTTGTACAGTTTTTCATGTGAAAAATCTTAATAACATGGAAAATCTAAAAGACCTCCAGGACTTCTCTGGTGGTCCAGTGGTTAGGAATCCACCTTGCAAGGCAGGGGACAAGTGTTCGATTCCCTGTTGGGGATATAAAATCCCACATCTTAAGCCTGAGCGCCTCAACTCCTGAAGCCCACCTGCTCTGAAGCCCACCTGCTCTGGAGCCCACGCACCACAACTAGTGGTCCATACCTCCACAAGGAAAAACCCTGCATGATGCAACTAAATAGTTGCAAATAGATGCAACAAATAGTTGCCTGATGCAACTATTTTGAAATCAGAAAATAAATAAATATTTAAAAGACAGACCTCAGGCAATGCCTCTACTCCCTAAAACCTCTTTCTTGGGGGGGAAATGTATTATAAATAGGAAAATGGGAACATTTATAACTGAATCCTTCATGACAAACCCAGAGTTGGCCTCCTGAGTGGGTGGAAGAAACAAAGTAGCAAGGTCCCCACAGATGGCGAGGGACGCACTGGCAGGCTCCCCTTCAAATGTTTTGCCCAAAGATCTCCCTTTGGGCCTGGAATTCCCAAAACTCCCAAGTGGGCCTGGGCCCAGAAAACCTCTTGTGCACAACCTTGCGTGCAGACAAGCGTGGTGGCCTTGGCTGCTCACTTAAAATAGCAGAACCAAAGATGGAAGGGGCTGTGGTCCCTGAAACACCACTGGGAAGAGAGCTATTGTTCATGAATTCTCACCTTGTACTCTGTCCTAACTGGCCAAAGGCACTACATTTTAGAAGGGATCATATATTCAGACAACAGCAACAATGACCACAACCACAAGAAATCAAAAAGAATGTTCTGGGCATCTGGTATGCTGAAGTAATTATGTGTTATAGGAATTATAGAAAAGCATTAATTACTTATCTCTGTTTTTGAAGACATGCCAGGTACTGTTTTAGATATTGAGGAAAGGAGCTCTACTCCAGAAGTTCAGTATGAACTGGAAGGATATGTGTCAGTAAAAGAGAAAACATGAAAAACTGCCAAAGGAATGGTAAGATATAATGTAAATAATTTAAGCATTAATCGAGTATCTTGTTTTTGCAAGCCACTTTGGGGAGTGTTACAGGACTCCAAAGACAGAAAGCTTATTTTCTAGTCGGTGGGGTAAAGGAAGGCTTCCTAGAGAAGGTGAGACTTGGGCATGAGTGCTGGCACTGAATAATTGGTAGGATTCGGAGAGGTGGGTGGGCAGGAAGGGATGTCCCAAGCAGAGAGGAATTGTATGAGATGGGAATTCACCAAGTCTGCTTGACTCTGGAGGATAGTTCTGATTCTCAGAAAGTGCTCACTGGTAGTGATTCTTATGTGTCCACTTTAACTTGGTTACTGCATCTGCCTCTGATGAAGGCTGGTGACCTTCAAGTCATTGGATGTCAGGATCTTTGAAACATCTGTCCTGCCTGAGGGCATGGGTGCAGAATCAAGGAAATATGGAGCATTTTGGAAAAAATTTTTTGGAGGACAGTTGGACACTTTGCCTGGCTGGAGGGAGTCTAGAATATGACCAGTTTGAAAAGGATAGGTTGATTTAGCTCCCCCAAACTATAGAAGTTAGACCTTTTTTTTCCAGCAGGTAACTGGAAGCTGGAAACATTATTTTGAGCAGGCAGGAAAGGCACATTTTAGAAAGATTCATCTCCACTCTCATGATGACCTGATTATGAAGCTTTCCAGATGACTGGATACTGCAAACACATCTCAGCCAGGAATAACAGTCACAGGGAGGAGCTACTTCACATTGCAGATGTGTAAATTAGCATCCCACAGCAGAGCCGAAGAACCTAATCAAAGGGCCTTGCTGGGCAAGCAGTACTGAAACAGTCCAGGCCTGGGAGGCAGGAGTCTACAGACCACAGAGCGGGGAAAAGGACTATGAGGTCTGGAATGGCATCGCTGAAAGAAGCAGCAAAGACTGGGAGGAGAGGCTGCTCTTTGAGGAGGATGATGAGTGAGGTTTAGGCGTGACGATGGATGTATCACAGGTGCTTGAGGAATAGCGCCTACATTCTGCACTGCGGCCCAGGGGCCTGCACACTCTGCTGTGGCTCCTTCTGGGATCACAAACCCCCCACGCTGCCTGGCCTCCTCCAAGCTCGCTGTGGGCCAGCGGACTGTGGACAGTGTGGGAGCACAACTCCAGGCAGGCCTGGGCCCAGAAACCCTCTGATGCACAGCCTTCCATGGAGACAAGCATGCTGGCCTGGGCCACACATTTAAAATGCCAGAGCCAAAGGGAGAAGGCGCTGTGGTCCCTGAAACACTGTTGGGCAGAGAACTGTCTGTTGCTCAGGAGGACCCACTTGGTACTCTGCACAAATGAGAAATGCTTGGATTGTCACAGAGTTTGGTTTGGGTCCCATGTCTGCATTATCTTAGCGAATCCATCCCTTCTCTGGTCTTAGCCACTCCTCTTGTCAGTACGTTCCAGTCACACTGGTGTCTTTCAGCACTTTGGGCACACTGAGCTCTGTTCCTCTGGATGGCCCTTCCCGGATGTAGGTGTCTCTGTATTTGCTCTTCTCTTATCCTAGAGCACAACTCTTTCTTCTTTCTACAACTCCGCCTGGTTAACTCCCATTCTGCTGCTGCTGCTAAGTCGCTTCAGTCATGTCTGACTCCATGCAACCCCACAGACAGCAGCCCACCAGGCTCCCCTGTCCACAGGATTCTCCAGGCAAGAATCCTGGAGTGGGTTGCCATTTCCTTCTCCAACTCCCATTCTAGGTGTCTCAGATCAAATAATACTTCCTCAGGGCAGTCTTTTCCCACCTCTGAAATGAAAGTAGGTCAAGCCCTGTTCATTTTTCATCATAATACACATGACAATTTGTAATCATCTATAACTTTGTTTCAATGTCTCCCTCTAAAAGTATAAGATCCAAAAAAGGCAGGGACCACAACCATTTTGTTCCCCAGGGCACTAACAAGCACTGAGCTCTGTGTAGCTGATACACATTATGGAATAAGGGACTGAGCTGGAGCTCCCAGGGGTGGTTAGACTTGGAGGGAGCTGAGTAGGGACAGGTGGACAGAGGGGAGCAGCCAAGACTTGACTGTGGTGAATACACATGCAGGGACAGCATCTGTGTCTTGATCTGACATCTGCAAAAGAATAAGGTGCAGAGAAATGGCATGAGGATAATTAAGGAGATAAGTATTGGGCTGGCCAAAAAGCTTGTTCAGGTTTTTCCACTGTCACAGAAAAAAACCCAAATGAATTTTTTGGCCAACCCAATGCTATTCAATAAAGCATGATAGAGCTCCCTCCGCGCCTTAGACATCACCTACCCTGCGCTCCCCCTTTGCAGAGATGAGGGGTAGAAGTTAAGCTCCCTGCCCTAGCTAGTTGGTGTCTGAGGTGGGAGCTGCAGCTCCAATACCCAGCTCTGCATTTAGGCCAGACTAAAAGCTTGCGCTCTCTTCTCTCTGCACTGAGAGCTGAGAGGGGATCTGTGGCCAGGATGAACCTGCGGTCCTACTGCTCCATCTAAGGGTGTCTCGTGAGGCTCCTGTGATGGATTTCAGTGAACTGGTATCTCCTGAGATGCTAACTCCAGGGTCTTTCCTCCTGAACGGTCAAAGAGAAGGAGGCTGTTTTGCACACATGAGGACGCAGCTACATCCTTATTTGGCTGTGTTTGCTCTTCTGAGAGTGAAACAAGCACTTACCCGGATGAGATAAGAGCTTGTCTTGGAAGAACACAGGGCAGGCACCCTGGGACCTGGAAGACAGATTTCGCCTCTCCGTCTGGCTCTCTCAAGGAGAAACTGACACTCCTCTGTCATGTATTTCCCTCTGCGCTGGGGACGCTTCTTGTGTTAATAGGATTAAATTGCTTGTCAGTCCTCTGGTAGCCTTTGAACACTTGAGAGAAAGTCAACAGCTTACTGGGCTCTTGCAAAAGAAATATTTGCTTCTAGAGTGCTCTCCACATATACCCCTGCCTCCCTTGATCACTACTAGACTCTTCAAGCTACTGAAGCTGGGGCCTGGCACAGCAAAGCACGTGCTGCTGCGAAGAGTGCAAAAGGGGGCAGAGGAATCCCTCGGATTTGCAGCCCGCGCCCTACCCCAGGCCTGTTCTACTCCTGCGCGCGTCTGTGAGGTCAGGGCATCCAAGTGCCCCCAGCAACAGTGCTTGTCTTCTCGGCTGGAGGGCTTGGATCAGCCATCGGCTTCCCTGCCTATGGCTGTTTTCCTAGTTTGTTGAGCTCGGGTCCTTTTGGAGGTTCAAACAAGGCAAGCTCTATGAAGATGGAATTCTTCCTGCATGAAACACAGTGCTGTTGCTGCTGCTAAGTCGCTTCAGTCGTGTCCGACTCTGTGTGACCCCATAGACGGCAGCCTACCAGGCTCTCCCATCCCTGGGATTCTCCAGGCAAGAACACTGGAGTGGGTTGCCATTTCCTTCTCCAATGCATGAAAGTGAAAAGTGAAAGTGAAGTCACTCAGTCGTGCCCGACTCTAGCAACCCCATGGACTGCAGCTCACCAGGCTCCTCCGTCCATGGGATTTTCCAGGCAAAAGTACTGGAGTGGGGTGCCATTGCTTTCTCCATGAAACACAGTAATTTATTCATATTTCAACAAATACTTATTGAACATTTACTCTAAACCTGGTTCCATATCAGGAATTGGTTTTCTTCCATCCAGTGATTATTTACCGAGCATCTCCTAGGTACTAGGAACTGTGCTCCAATGTTATTCCCTGCAGCTCAGGAGCTCTGGGTCTAGCAAAGGGCCTGCTGCTCATTTCAGTGGCCTTACCCCACCCTGGAAGGCCGCCGGCAGAGCGGTGGCCATCCCGGTGAGCCAAGGATATAAAAAGACTGCCTGAATGGCTCTAAGACTCTTGAGCCATTAACAGTTTGAGAATAGAAAAGAAAACCCCCTTAGTTTCAAGGAGAAACTAAGAAATTACACGTATCACCCAAGATACTTGCAGAATTAGACTCCTGCCAAAAGAAACAAACACCAGGGGAGAGATTCTCTCTGGGGATTAGTCAGTGCTCATGCAGGTATAACCAAACTATGAAATGGAAAGAAAAAGACTGTTTCACTCCAGCTCAGGTGGCTTTATTTCCAAACAACTGCATTCTTCTCCTTGCCTTGGCACCCCCTCCAAACCCACCTGCCACTGAGGTGAGAGAATTTGGTTGATGTAATTGCAGAAGCTTCTCCAAGGGCAAAAAGAAAAGGGTAAGTTAGAGAGGAGCCATAAAGAAGACTGAGCGCCAAAGAATTGATGCTTTTGAACTGTGGTGCTGGAGGAGACTCTTGAGGGTCCCTTGGACTGCAAGGAGATCCAACCAGTCCATCCTAAAGGAGATCAGTCCTGAATATTCACTGGAAGGACGGAGGTTGAAGCTGAAACTCCAGTACTTTGGCCACCTGATGTGAAGAACTGACTCATTGGAAAAAATCCTGATGCTGGGAAAGATCGAGGGCAGGAGGAGAAGGGGACCACAGAGGATGAGATGGTTGGGTGGCTTCACCAACTTGATGGACATGAGCTTGAGCAAACTCTAGGAGATGGTGAAAGACACGGAAGCCTGGCGTGCTGCAGTCTATGAGGTCGCAAAGAGTCAGACACGACTGGGCGGCTGAAGAACAGTGACAAAGTTAGAGAAGAGAGGAAAGCTGGAAACTGCCTGCTTTTCACATGACACAGAAGAAGCAGAAGCCAAGGAACTGTTCTGACTTCACAAGCAGGGCGCCACAGCCACTGGGAGGAAAAAAGGCCAGAGTTCAGAGGGAGCAGCGGAAGTCTCTTGACACGGCAGATAATTAATGCACTAACGCCAACCACCCAAGGCAGCAGTGGAAATGCTAATTACCCAGGTGCTTTCAGAGTGGCCCCTGGGAGGAGGCAAAGTAGGCAGATCCCACTTTCCCAGGTGCTGATGGCCCTGTGGGTGTGACCCTGCGGCCCCCACGGGGTGGGCTGGCCTTGTCGGCCTGCCTCCCACCTCCCGGCTCACTCAGAGGGCTCTCTGCTCACAGCGGCGGTCCCCACAGCTGCCGAATCTCCTGTAAAATCCACGCCCCTTGGCAGGGACGAGATCATCAAGTTCCTCTAAAATTCCTAGGACTTAGCTCAGTAAGAGCCCCATAAATATTTATTGAATGACTGATTTTCTCTGAAATGTTCCCTTATCTCCTGGCCAGAGATCACTAATTGGGGTAGAGGGGGGTGTCTCAACCTTGGCTGCCACGTTTTGTGAGAACGTCACACAGACATGGTTTCTTAGAAACAGGACGGTCCTCACCAGTTTACTCCAAGGGATGCGCACTGGAGAGTGAGACCCCAAGTAAATTATAAATCCCGTTTGAAAGGGAGAGTCGAAAACACCAAGGCTTTCCCACACTGATTGCCGGATTGTATGCCGAAAGCATCTGACTCAGACCCACAGTCATATCAGGTTTACCTGTCTGATGAGTTACTTTCTGCATTTCCCTCTTATCTGGGGTGGAAATCTAACATTTTAGCTACATGTCAGGGCAGAATTAAGCCAGCAAAACCCATGGGAAGTTACTATTTCATTGTGATCATCTACATTTTCATACTGGATATGTGATTTTATACCAGACACATGTTGAAGATTTAGTAAGACAAGAAGGAGAAGTGATTAGTAAGAAATATATCCTTTTGTTTTTATTCATTAATTTTATTTCTAATGATTTTCCTTCCATCCATCTTTCACTGCAGAAGAAAGAGGCAAATGAGAACTTTCCTTCTCTTTTCCCACGACAGGAAGAACTATTTCTGAGGGCTGCCCTGGTGGTTCAAAGGTAGAGAATCTGCCTGCCATTGTAGGAGACATGGGTTGCATCCCTGATCCTGAAGGAGTCCACGTGCTGCGGAGCAGCTAAGCCCACGCGCCACAACTACTGAGCCTGTACCCTACAACCTGGGAGCTGCAAGTCCGTGCTCAGAGAAGCCGCCCCCTTGAGAAGCCCCTGGCCACAACTCGAGAAAAGCCTGTGCAGCAACGAAGACCCAGCACAGCCGAAAACAAATACAATTATACACATAAATGAGAGAGCTATTTCTGAGAAAGCAACACTCTCCTTAGCGTCAGATTTTTCTGGTTTTCTCTGACCGTGACTAGAAAAGCAAGCAAGCAAGAAAGGGAATAATCAGCAAGGATAAATATATGCTGAACGTGTCTTTGTCCTCTGATCAGGAAAATGGCAGGGTGAGCTGGCATGTCCACTTGAAGTGAATCTGCAGGTTCTAGTTACCATGACCCCAAATGCTGCAAGAACACTTCAGGAACATTTGCCCTTCATGCTGTGCAAAGGGCAGCACCGGAAGGCAGGAAGGGCCTGGACTCTGGTAAGAACAGCTCCTCAAGTCCAGCTCTACCCCTTCCCTGCTCTGCAGCCTTGGGCAAATGACTTCAGTCTTCTAAGCTGTGCTTCCCTATAACATAGGAGCAACACCAACATGTATCTTTCTGGCATTTCTGTGAGGATTAAAAGGGCCAATGAATGCAAAGTGCTAAGCCTGTGCCTGGCACCTGCTTTAGGGAAAACATGGTGGCCTTCACTGTGATGATGATGATGATTATAAAAGCTACTCTGGCCCCATCTTCCTCTCTCCCACCCTCCTGGGTCACTTAGGAACTTAAAGGAGACAACAGCAGAACTAACCACTACTCAGAGGAAATGAAAAACAACACAGAGTCACAGTGCCCCCTGACATGCACAACAATCTGATCCCTGAAGGAGGCCACGAGGCTCAGTAGGAAAGATCTTTGTGGACCAACTTCTGCATGCAACACACAGGATCAGGCACCAGGACCAGGCACCATCACAGAAATAACCATATCTTTCCTACTAACAGCTAACTATTGAGATGACCCCCTTCTTAACTTACAGGAAATAAATTGTGGTGTCCTTTCTGGACATACTATGGTATCGATGCTTTCAATCTCAATTATCCATGCAACTGGATTTTTAAAAATGTGTGTGTGGGTTTCTGCAGTGCCCTCATTCTGTTGCCTCATATTAAGTTCCCAGTTAAGAGATTCCTTCTCACTCTGCTCTCTGCAGAGGGCCCCAAGCACAGCCCTTTACATGTACCCAGATTGCATTCCAGCCTGGTAGGTTTGCCTCATTCTTCTTGACCCTCAGCTTCTCCTGGACCCCAGGTTAGTAGTCCACTGTACTGGTCCTCACCTACAGCTCTATGGCATCTGGAATGTGAATATGGCTTTGGCACCTTCCTCCAAGTCTTGCCCCTATAGACAGAACACAAAAGCTTTCTAGACAGGAAGCTAGACAAGATGTTAACTCAACAGGGGGTTCCCCCAAACTCTTGGCCTTATATGGTTCCATTTAAGACTCTACCAGTTGGCACACACTTGCCATGTATACTCCTCCACTCCCTGTCGCCCTCAATGAGCTAGTCTTTCTCGGCTCTCTTGCAACCATGTCTGTAGGCTGCATAGGTGGAAAGTTGGGTCATGGAGCTGGGAAGTGGTTCAGGACCATAGCAAGAGCATAGAGCATCCCAAGGTGGAGTGTGTGTATGTGTGTGTGTGTGTGTGTGTGTGTGTGTGTGCGCAAAGGAGGATGTTTAAGAAACAGGGGGCTGGTGGAAAGGAGACTGATGGAAATCCACTCTGCAAAACATTAAGCTAATGGACTTCAGAGCATCTAGTCTGTGGAGGAAGACAGAATGGAAACATTTGAGAGATAAAATAATTCAGTGCTGAGCCTGCCCTCCACCCTGTCTGTTCCTACGTGGCTGGTGGTGGCCAGGCTCTATCAAATAACATATATTCATCACTTGGCTTCCAATTGGAGTTAGGCCCATGAAAGGGGGGTCTTTCTTATAAACAGTGCCCTTGCCAGCTCCCCTGGGATACAGGCACAATGAAGGGGTACATTTCTCTTCCATAACCTGTCATCAATAAGGCATCTCTCCCATTAACTCCAGGGAGAGGTAAGTGCTGTGTCTCAGCAGGAGGTGAGGCCCAGCACTGACCTGCTGTCCAGGATTCAGGGCTGTCCCCAACCCTACCTGACCAAGATGGGGAGGAAAAGCATCTTCTTTACAAAGGCCTTAAACATGCTTGGGAAACCTGAAGGAAGGCCTCTTAAGAAGGTGCTGGAGAAACCAATAACTTCAGTCCTCTTCTCTAACTCTCAGAGGTGATCTTGGATGAGGCATAATAAAGTGAATCCAAGAATTGAGGGGATGAGAACACAATAACCTTATTTCCACCTTTTTTTCCCCTAAATGCTTTAGAAAAATCCTATTATGAAAAATTTCAAACATACACAAGAACAGATTGAACAGCATATCAAGGACCAAGGCACCCAACTCTAGCAATTGTCCACTTGTGGCCAACCTTCCACATTCACCTGCTTCCCCCTCCTTCCAATCCCAGCCATAACATTTACCTATAAATATTTTAATATATTTTTATAAAAGACAAGAATTCTTTAAAAAAAAAAGCATAATCACAATTCTATAATCACATTTTTAATAACTTAATGGCCAAAGATGAACAATGTTTCCTAGAACATTAATTCTCTAATAGCTTCACATATCCAGTGCTGTGGTCTGAGTGTTTGGAAAGACTGTTTATGTCTTTTCACAATTCACATGTTGGAGGAGCACTTCTTTGCCTTCAGCTGGAGCTGGCAGAGCCATGAGCAGCAACTCTGCAGCTCTTTGCTACAGGGCATTTGGCCACACTTGCTGTCTGCAGGCGTTTGCCCCTGGGCTCCAGCTCTGACAACCACGTCCTGGCAACCTGTCTGTGAGGCCTGGGGCCTGCCTTGCTCCCCACTCAGCAGGCCTGTGGGCCTGGCCCTGAACCCCATCCCATTGATGTACGTCTTAAGCCCCAGGCCCAGTTGTCTGGCCCTGTGATTTCAGCTGACTCTAGGACCCTTGGTCTCAGAGGGTGGCAGTGGGATGTCGGCACCCGCTGCGATATTGGAAGGTGTAGGCTGTACAAGCAGGGCTTAAGCCTCATCCTTTGTCCATTTCCCTCGCTTCCCTTCAAAACCTCAATCTAGTGAGCTGGCCTGGCGAGCTTTCCCCTGGACCCTGGATCAGGAAGACAGTGGTCCATCTGCTGTCTTGGAAGAAAAGGCGCTGCTCCCCAGCTTACCCTTTGCAAACTTGCTCTCCTCATCTCTACTCACTCCTCCAACTTCCTGTCACCCCATGCCTCACCTCCCCCACCCCCATCTCCCTACAGAGGAAGAATGTCAATATGTCTGTCCTGCAAGTGCTCTGAGTAGGACAGTAATTTCTCTTTTGGAGATGGGCACAGACAGAGCCTGTTATGCAGGGAGTCAGGGCAGGAGGGGAAATAAGAATGGAAGCGATTCCAATTGTGTCCCGAACCAGCTCTCTGATTCCATGAATTTCTAGGACCACTGGTACAAGAATTTCAGGGAAAACCTAGTTGTGAAAAGACAGAAACAGCACAGTGAAAACTCTTTGAACGAAAAACATGAAGCTGGTGCCTTTGAGATATTTGTTTCTCATTTGCTTTGGAAAGAGATTGTCTAGAGATTTTGGAAACCTACATTCCGTTTCAAAAAGCAGACCAGGTTTCTGCCAACAGTCAGTTTGGCGGGGGTAGGGGTGGAGGGTGGATTTTGTCTGTTTTTTCCATGTGAGCTCATGTTCTGGGGGATGCCTCTGCCATTCTAATCCTAGACATCAACAGAGCTGTGCCTTCAATCACACAACTGCAGTTAGCGTGTAATGGCCTTCGAGCTTTTCTTGAGAACACGTTTTGAGAAAACACAAGAGCTTCCTTCTGCAGTCCCTGCCACCAGGGACTCCGTCAAACGTCTTCAACCAGAATCTGCACTCAGCTTTCCTGTGCTTTGAGAGTGGACCTTTCAACCACCAGACACTCCCATGTTCGACTGTGGTTAGATTTCTCTTAAGCTCTCAAAGGCTTTGAATCTTTGACCAATTGTTAACATACTTCAGCTTCGTGCCATGTAAAAGGCTTTATACCACACAACAACTTAGCTATTCCAGAAAAGTTGGGTACATTGCTGTGGAAAATCCAGGCCCTGAACGGCTGGGTTCAGTTTATGGTCTGGAGCGTGTGTCTGGAGCAGCGGGTGTGACACACGGAGGGCTCTCCCTTCTTCTGGGGCAGAACAGAAGGACAGTTGACACTCAGCACGCACTGTCTGTCTGTTGTTATTTTAGGGTTCATCTCTCCAGCTAGACTGCACATTTCCTGAGGTGGGCATCCATATATTATCTTTGCCTTGCCCACACTTCCTTGCAGAGTAAAGCAATATTTGTTGATTTAATAACAAAGGGCTCACATTAATAAGGTTAAACTTTTAGGGGTGGCTCTTTTGGTTAATGGGATTCTGTTCTGGGTATTGAAACTACATCCCTTATTCTCTTCCTAAGAACCTAAGTTCTATTAAGAAGACACAGTGGAACCAGCAATATAAAGTAGGAGGACCTTTAAACTCATCCTAGGAGGCCACTAAAGAGTTAATTCAATCCTTATAGGAGAATTATGAGGCAATGCTGTAAGAATTACACACAATGGATTTATAACACAATAAGATTTTTTTTTTAAGGACAAAAGTAGTGACTGGGGACGTTTCAGATGGAGAAATAACTATGTTAACCTCACTGCTTTTTAAACATTTGCATCTGTGAATTGCAGAGGCTCAACATAAAGCAGATTGCCTACATCCACTGAAAATCATTCTGGCATGAGAAATTTCTCTTGCATAAAGCAAAACAGATGTGTGAGAGGGAAAAGCAAACTTTTCAGCATTCAAAATTATATAGTTATCTCAGGAACTGCATATTGTGTGAAGCAGTAAATACTGTACAGAATCTTGATCAGACTGTGTCCCTGAAAATGCAGAAACATAGTATCTGGAAAATACTAGTTATTAATGCAGATGAAAAGCCTAGCAGTATATTCATATTTCATCTACAATTTTTTTTAACCGAAAGGATATCAGCCAACTGTACTAAACCCAGGTGATTAAATATTGAGAATTTTCGGCCATGTACTGCCTGGAAGCTGTGAATTGAGATCCACTGTTCAAGCAATGAGAAAGAAGTCACATCCTTGTGAGCAGGAGAGAGTTCACCAGGGGCCTGTGCATGTGTGTCTGTATATTGGGATCCACAAGCTAATCAATTTGGAAATAGAAAGAGGACTCAAAGGCTGCTGCACTCAAGGTACAGGACAGAATTTACAGAGTAGTAGACACACGCTCTGCTGTCTGCTAGAACCTAGGAAATGCACAAAAGAAGCACAAACAACAGCGTAGGAACCAAGACAGGAAGGAAAGCATAGTGCCCTGGGAGGCACCCACCTTGCTTAAGAGAAAACTATTTCCAGTGAGGAGGAGAAGAGAGAGAAGACCAGACCAATTCTTAAATGAGCAATCAGTGCGAAACCAGGCTGGGAAAGCTGTTCAAGGAAACTTAGAATATGATGCATACGTGAAAAAACTGTGTATGTACATACACACACACAGACATACACACATATATGTAATAGATTGAGAATGGCCGTATAACAGTCAAGATCAGTTTGCTAGAAATTAATGCTAATTATGATTTAAAATATTTGACATGGTCACATTCTAGAAGCAAAGTCATAAGAACAGTTTCTTCAAATACACACACACACACACACAATCACACAATATAATCTTAGCTGTAGCTCAGAGGGCTCAGAATTGTCCTGGGCACACATGAACAGAACAATAATTGGTGATTTTTAAAAGTTGACAAATTATGAGTGTACCTGTAAAGAATAAATAAGTTTATCTCCACTAACAGTTTTTCTATCCATGCAGTTATAAATATTAAACTTTAGATACAATCTCTGGCTAAAGCCATGCAACATTTATTTATCACTTAAAAAAACCCATGGCAGCGATTGGTACTTTAGAGTCATGCAATACTATACAACTATCTACTTTCCTCATTTTGTATTTATTGTATCAGCAAGAGAGAATTCTCTTCATTTCCTTCTGATTTGAATAAATACATTTTCTGAAATTGTGTTCTGATTTTCAAAATTAATTGAGTGAGAAAGAACTATAAAACACAAGTATAAATACTCTCCAATCAAAACACTTGGGATGGTAATCCATTTAAAAAGAATGAACTGCAAATATGGGTTATATGAATAAACAAAGGCTCCACACTGCCCAAGGTTGAGAGAATGACTTCACATCTAATTGTGTGACCATTTCCGTTATTCACTGATTGGCACTGTAGTTTGGGATGTCTGTAGGCCTACCACTTCTGAAGGAATGTATACAAAGCCAAAAAAGTACACCCCCCCAAAAGTTCCCTGCTAATGAAAGGCTCTGGCATCTGACTTTAATAATTGGACGCCATTTGGAATCCATATAATTTTTCAACAATAGAGACACTTAAATCAGGCTGAAATTATACATAACTCACGCATATATTTAAACACGGATTAATCTCTCTTTACATGTACATGTGCAACCTCTTATGAAGGATTCTTAAAAGCAGCCTAATAAGGAAGAAGAATGAGGCTGTGGTTTCAAGAGGGATCACCAATGATGCAATGAGGAGATACCAGTTCAGTGTCCCTTAAGTTGCTTTGAGCTGTCACCGCATGAGATTGCAATGCCTTTCCTCACCTATTTCCTCCACCTGAAAAGCCCTCTTCCCGCTATTAAAAGCCCAGTTGAAATCCAATCTCTTTTTTGAAATCTTCTGAAAATTCTGTTTAGGAATATTCTTCTTCTCCCCATACAATATCTCACCTATTACCTATTTTCTCTATTACTCACCTAGTTCTTTAGCATCTGCCGCTGCTGCTGCTGCTAAGTCGCTTCAGTCGCGTCCGACTCTGTGCCACCCCATAGATGGCAGCCCACTAGGCTCCTCTGTCTCTGGGATTCTCCAGGCAAGAACACTGGAGTGGGGTGCCATTTCCTTCTCCAATGCATGAAAGTGAAAAGTCAAAGTGAAGTCGCTCAGTCGTGTCCGACTCTTAGCGACCCCATGGACTGCAGCCTACCAGGCTCCTCCGTCCATGGGGTTTTCCAGGCAAGAGTACTGGAGTGGGGTGCCATTGCCTTCTCCATAGCATCTGCTGTTGTGTATTATTAATCTTGAAATATGTCTACTTTTATTCTCTGACATGCTTTTTGAGGACAAGGAACTCTGGGTTATACTCTTTTCATCCCTCTAGCAACCTTTCTCAAAGTGTTGTCCTTGTATCTCTAGAACTGCCTGAGTGTTTGACCAAACTGTAGCTTCAGAGATGCTGCAGCTGTATGGAGGGAAGGCCCAGAAAGTTGCATTTTTAACATGTTGCCCAGATGATTTTTATGTACTCTACAGATTATATGTCTACTTTTATTCCCTGACATGCTTTTTGAGGACAAGGAACTCTGGGTTATACTCTTTTCATCCCTCTAGCAACCTTTCTCAAAGTGTTGTCCTTGTATCTCTAGAACTGCCTGAGTGTTTGACCAAGCTGTAGCTTCAGAGATGCTGCAGCTGTATGGAGGGAAGGCCCAGAAAGTTGCATTTTTAACATGTTGCCCAGATGATTTTTATGTACTCTACAGATTGACAACCACTCTATACAAGGACTATATGTAAGAACTAGGAGAATGCTGTGAACATAATCAGTACCAAGAAGTATTCGTGGAATATACAAGGGTATCCCAAGGGCCCACACTAAACCAAACCAAACCGAAACAACAGAAGCAAACAAACTAAACAAAAAAGGCAACATTCAAGGCATTCAGCTTAATTCTAAATCTATCAGCTTAATCACAATGCAATTATGAAGCTGACTGAACATGAAGTGTTATTTTACAAAGAGTGCTTATTTTCTAGTCTGTGGTTGCTGAACAGGGCAAACCATGTTTCCTAAACTCCTAATTAGGAGGTGCTAAGACTGACCACCTCATTTCCCTCTCCCTGCCTTTTCCTATTGATTCCTCCTAAGAATTGTTTCCTTGGCTTTCCTTCTTGTCTCCACTGCCCCTTCCCTGCTTTCTGTCTAAGGGATTGATTATTTGTCACCTAATTTACTGTGGCTCACAAGCTCAAGATAAAGAGAGCAGGTGCAAAGGGCAGGGCCCCACAAGTTTACAGAGTACCTTATTTAAATTAGAACAAGATGCCCTTTCTGTGCCAAGAAGCATAACTTGGCAGATGGAGGATACACAGTGCCCTTGTGCAGTTAGCAACCTATAAAACTGCACATAGCAGGCTGTCAAAAAGGGGAAGGGAGCAGAAAGCATCTAACTTACTACCCTTGCTCCCACATCTTCCTGAGGATAGCTTTTCCAGAGCTCCATGTTTATCTGACTTTTTGCCTCAGGTCCAGATTCTACTGAGTAATAAGAAAAGTTCCAAACATTAGTTATCTGAATGCTCAGAAGAAAGCTATATATGACATATTGTCGTGAAACCAGTGTGAAGGACTTGCTTTTTGTTTCCACAAAGGAATGAAAAAAGGGAAAGAATTTACGCATTGGGAAGAGGTAAAATAAAGAACTGTGGCCTTACGAGGGGGACTGACGCATTCACGACTCTGGAGATATTTTGAAATAACACAGGGTACTACCCACCTTTGATAGTTTATGATGGATCTGAGCAAGGGAGCCTCCTGGGACCCCTTGTCCTCCATAAAGGCCCTTTCTCTGTAATGAGAGGCTTTTTGGCCCTGCTCTGCTGCCATTTCTGCCGGAGCACCCTGAGGCCTTGGGGCCCTTTCGGAACCACAACCTTGGCTGTGAAGTCCCTATTTCTCAGGGCCTGAGTGACTCCGTTTAGTAGAAAGTTGGAGGTGGCTGCAGCAGCAGTGGTCACTCAGGTAGGTTGGTAAAATATTAAAAGCATTTTCCTGAAGTTCTGCAGCTTCCTCGGGGTCCACGTTTGGTCAGGACAGGACATCCAGTCGAAGAGAGATCTCATAACTGTACTAGCTTGTGGATTCTGAAATGGCAGGGACCCCTTGTTGTCCTTCATTATTCTAATGCTTCCAGGGCCTCACAAAAAACCTTCTCAGCAAACACGCTGGAGCTGAATTCCTTCTCTGATTCTGCCTCCAGAAGTTCTTCTCAGTTCGCCTCCTGGAGAACACTTCCCTTCTGTGTCCCTCACCACCCCTCACCCCTACTCTCAGTGAAAGTTTTCGGGCGTGAGGCCCTGGATCTCCAGGTATCATTTCAAGGTCAGATGGAACCATATTCTGGGCAGCGGTGCTTGCTGGAATCCTAAGCCCCATGACCTTTGCCCTTGGCCTTACACCCAGGATTATGTGACTTCTGTGGCAAAAGGGAAGATGTGATGAAGGTCACTAATCAGTGACTTCAAGAAAGGGAGACGATTTGGGCGGCCTAAGCGAATCATAAGCCCTTTAGAAGCAGAGATTTCTCTGGCTCACAGAAGAAGCAAGATCAGAGATTCCAGCCCCGAAAGGGATTCGGCTAGAGGAAGTTTCTTTCTGGCTCTGGAGTCACAGGGCAAAGACGTGAGAATGGGCTCTAGAAGCTGGGAACACCTTGCAGGGAGAACTGGGACCCCAGTCCTACAGCTCACAAGCAACCGCACTCTGCCATTGACCTTGAGAGCTGGAGGGCAGAGCCTCCCTGCAAGCCTGCAGGGGCCAGGGCAGACTGGCTCGCACCGCGACTGCAGCCTGGTGAGACCCTACACAGAGAACCCGGTTGAGCCTGCCTGACTCTTGACCTCGAGAATTGGGAGATAATAAATGGGTGCTTTCTGGAGCTGGGGGTATGTGGTCATTTGTTACACAGCAACAGGAAGTGAACCCAGCAGCCCTCTGGGAGTGTCTGGAGCCAGGCCCCACGTGCTTCCTGACTCCAGCCCACTTACTTCTCGACTTGGGGAGATACAGTATGGATGTTCATAGACCAGGAGCAAACTCCAGCCCTGTTTCTTACTATTGTTTTCCTGGTTCACTGAGCCACTCGACCAACTGCTTCGTTCTGTCTGTTAGGGCTGCCCTCCACAAACCCACACACCAGAGCTTCCCTTCTGCCATCTGCCTAGCGGGACTGTACTTCACAATAAAAGTGTCTCTGCCCCAGCTTTATCCTTCATGCGCTCAGGACCCCGCCTGGCTTCAACTTAAGGAATCAAAATACAGATAGAGTCCTACAGAACTTCTACACAGATCTGATCAGTGGGTGCGCCTTTCAGAATTAGATAATATGACTTGCACAAAATGGTCTTGAACGGAAATGAGTCAGACTAAGATCCCTGACATACAACCAGGGCTGCTCAGACTTGAGTATTAGGGGGCAAAGACGACACTATTTTTTATTAAGACTTGAGATAAGTTGTAAGAAAAAAAAAATCCCACTTATTGGAAAAGACCTTGATGCTGGGAAAGATTGAGGACAGGAGGAGAAGGGGGCAACAGAGGATGAGATGGTTGGATGGCATCCGTGACTCAGTGGACATGAGTTTGAGCAAACTCTGGGAGATAGTGGAGGACAGGGAAGCCTGGTATGCTGCAGGCCATGAGGTCGCAGAGAATCGGACATGACTTAGCGACTGAATAATAAAAACAAAAACTTCCACATCTAAGGTTCGGGGCTTTACCCAAACTATATATGTGGCGCTTGGGAGAATAGCATTCTAGAGTCCAGTTCTCTTGACGAGTCAAGCTTTCTTTCCAAAATCCTACTTCCCTTGTGTTCAAACTGAAAGAATCCATCAAATGAAACTGCTTGTATTTCTAAGAGAGAGGGAAAATGATTTTCAAGGGCCTTGCTTGATCCCCTGTCATAACTAATCCCCCGCCCTTTTCTCCTTAAGCAACTTGGCCCCATCCTCTTTGCAGGGCTACTTGTACGCTGCCTTGCATTCTGAGTGGCTGCTTATACGGGCCCCCCACCCACCATTCCCTCCAGCTCCTCAGTGACAGAGCCATGGCCCCTTGACCTTTGTGTTTCTCGGGGCCGACCCAGGGACCATTCAGTCCATGCTTAAGGAGTCCACTTGGAGCACTGAACTGGATTTATGGGGGAGCTTTGCTTTGCTGTCAGCTTTCAGGTAGGGGCTTAAAGTTCCCTGATCCAGGGAAATAAGGGTCAGACAGCAGCGGCACTCTGCCCGCTCCCAGAGACCCCTCGCAAGAGTGAGGGGCTGGTGGGAGGTGCCGGCCTCGCGTCCCAAGAGTCTGTAAAGAACAAACGGGGGAGGGAAGGAGGCTCCAGAAGGAGAGGGAGGACCAGTCTCACTCCCGGCTGCAGCAGGCGGGCCTGCTCTCTTAATTTGATCTTTTCTTTGCCGTGGCCAAGGCCAAGCGTGTTCCCCAAAGAGCAAATGTGAAACAATGCAGTTGCTGTTTCAAAGCAGGGGGAAAAAAAAAGAGTGGTGGTGGGAAAATGGGAGGAAAGCCTTTTTCTTGATTTATCGTTTTAAATCTATGTGGTGGGAGAAGCAGTCATGAAGTCACAGAAAGGCCAAGTGGCCTCATCCAAAGAAGAAGCCAAGGGATTGGGAAATTAGGAAGCTACTGGTGACCTAGCAGGTTTCTGGGGGAGAAAGCATACTGCAGCTGAGTGAAAAGTCAGTGGAAGAAACACTCACTAATGGGCACAAATCAGCATATTTTAAATAGTTCATCTATGATAAACCATAATGGAAAAGAATATTAAAAAGAATGTATGTATGTTCAGCCGAATCACTGAGCTGTACAGCAAAATTGAAACAAAATCAACTACAGTTCAATTAAAGTTTTTAAAAATGTATCTAAATGTATATTGTTACATGACTGGTGAAAGAAACTACAGAATACAATGCCATGGTTAAAATAAGCAGATTCATATCAAGGTTTCTCAATGTCGGCATTATTGACACTTGGGGTGAAAAATTCTATGTGAAAGGGAGCTGCCTGGGCATTTTAGGGTGTTTAACAGCACCCCTGCGGAGAAGGCAATGGCACCCCACTCCAGTGGAAAATCCCATGGATGGAGGAGCCTGATAGGCTGCAGTCCATGGGGTCGCTAAGAGTCAGATACACTGAGTGACTTCACTTTCACTTTTCACTTTCACGCATTGGAGAAGGAAATGGCAACCCACTCCAGTGTTCTTGCCTGGAGAATCCCAGGGATGGGGGAGCCCAGTGGGCTTTCGTCTATGGGGTCGCACAGAATCGGACACGACTGAAGCGACTTGGCAGCAGCAACAGCACCCCTGGCTGCCAGGAGCACTTCCGCCTAGGTTGTGATCATCAAAAATGTTTCTAGAAATTGCTTCTAGTTGAAAAAACACTGATTTACATGTACTGACCTGGAAAGATATCCAAGGTAGATCACTGGGTACCAAAAAAAAAAAAAGTGGCAAAAAAGTACTATTTATGTAAACAAAGTACAATATATATACAGATATACATAAGTCTATTAAGTCCTTACTATTTAAGTATGTACATCGACAGTGGTCCAGAAGGACAAAACTACTGCCAGATGTCTTCTCTGGGAATGGGCCTGAAGCTGCGGGGCATCACATGAATTTTGGCTTTATTTGTACTACTTGTATTTTTTAAAAATAAAAATATACCTGGTGTTAAAATTATTTGTAAATGAATGGAAATTGAAGATGTAGAGAAAGAACATGTACGCTGTTCCTTGACAAAGTTTAAAGATGAAGAGAAAGCTGGCTAGAATGAGACAGAATTAAAGGAAGGGATTTTTAGGATGTGGGAAAATTGAGCACTGCTAACTTCAGTCAAGTTACAATTTTGTATAAAGCATTATGAAGGCGAGGGGGTGGGGGTGGGGAATAACTTCTAGAATACTTCCACCCATTAGCTCAAGATTTCAACAATGCTTTGCCAGCAACGACTTTCCCACTCCAGTTAAACATGCATGAAATGATAGAATTTCTCCTTCTGCTTTTCCACCGCATGTTTCTTTAATTTGTGTTTCTTTGGTGTGTGTACAGCTTTCGGTAACTGAAGTGCTGATGCCATTATGGAAACTGTCAGTCTTCAGAGTTGGAAAGGCCTGAGAATAAAAGCTGACTTTGACTCGTGTTTGGTCTGGCATGGCTGAGGATACTGCAGGAGTGTATTTGTTTTTCATTAATTTGTTTGTCATTTTTCTCCATGATCTATGGAATATTTATTTTCCCTGAAGCAAATGTCAGAGGTTTCTCTTGGTTCTGGTGGGGTAATGAATTGTTGAGAATAAGAAATTTTTCTTATATGCTATTTGATTGTGAAAGGAGACATTTTGTGACCTTTTGCTGTTTTACAATGATAATGAATTTCCTGGCAAACATGGAAACTTTGGGCTTCTTTATTAAAAGAATGAGGTTTGAGGAATAATTTTGACCTGAACCTTTGTAGAATTAATCAAATATAGATTTTGGAAAAATAGATGAGTTTGGTCTTTATTGAGACACTTTAATGTATTCCTGTCACCAAGGCAGTACACAGATCTATATCACATAAAAATATCAAACAATTAAATACAGACCCCCAAGTCCCAGCACAGAGCTTCAGGCATGTTTGGTGTGAGGAGGTTAAGGCTCAGGGACTGTCAGCCTGATCACAGGGTTACTCTGTTTCCTTGTTCTTTGCTCTTTTTTTTTTTTAATTGCAAGAGTAACAGTACAACTTGTAAAAAAAATTTGGCCTATACTGAACAGAATGAAAAAGGTAATAAAAGTCATCTGCAATCTCATTCTCAAAAGCTAATGGCCCATCATAACATTTTGGCATATTCCTTCTAATCCTATATTTTTGTATGCAATTGAGGTAATAATGAACACAAAATTTTCTATTCTGTACTTTTTCTCTTATATACTGCATAAAATATTTTGTTTCCATCTCTAAACACTTAGAAAAAATTTTTATTGGAGTATAGTTGCTTTACAACGTTGTATTAGTTTGTGCTGTACAGCAAAAGTACATCAGTTATACATATTAATATATCCACTCTATTTTAGATTTCCTTCCCAGGTCACCACAGAGCATTGCGCCAAGTTCCCTGTGCTACACAGTCAGTTCTTTTTAGTTATCTATCTTGTACTGTCTCTAAACACTTTAAAGGAAAACTATTCTGAATCCTCTTAGGATGTTCCAAACAAAGGCATCAATTCATGGGGAAACAAAGAATAGGTTTTCTTCTTTACCATAGGAACATTAAATTCTACCATTTTCCCTCTAAATGTGGTGACAAGATATGTTTTTCAGATGCTCTGAAGTTGTAGACATGTCTATACTTCTAATTTTGAGAGGTGACAAAAGAAAACGAACTTGCTGAGACCAGGATGTCTGACAAGCTCACACAATAACACTGGGTGAGGATACTCTGAGTTCCTAGGAGATAGGGTGATGGAGCAACAGGTGTTCCAGCCACTTCTTTGACCAGCCACATGGATGCATGCATGTCAAAAGCCACTTGAGAGTAACCTCTCAGTCAGTTACAAAACCATGAACATGGGGAGCTTTCCTACTTCCCACATAGCACCCTTAGTCACCCAGTTTCTCTACATAGTCTCTCGGGGGCTCACTGAAGTTTCTCTGGACCCGTCCCCAATACCCTGCAAGACCAGAGCAGTACCTGGAAGGAGTCACAACCTGCAACCCAAGCAGGGAGGGTCTCAGAGAATTGGAGTAGAAATTGGCTACCTCATTCTAGGGTTGGGAACCACTTCCTGGGTGGTTGCTCAGTTCACGACCACAGTTTGGAAGCTTGATTTTTTTCCCCCTGAACGTTGACAGAATGAGAACATCAGGAACAAAGGGAAAAAGGAACCAAGTTTCTGAGATAAGCTCTAAAGTCTTCATGCCTCACTGGCTGAAATATATTTTGGATGTTTTTCATTAAACGCCAGATTACTTTAGGATTGGAAAACAATTTGACATCTAGATAATGAGAAAGGCAATGTAAATTCCTGTCCAACTAGCCTAAATAGGGACTTGGGGGAAATTTATGAAGACCTATAAAACATGTCTGAGATTTAAGGTCTTGTATCTCTGTCTTTAGCTGCATATCTCACACAAAAAATATTTAGTCTTCAATCAAATATTCATGCAAATATTTTAAATTATAAATCTTGAGCTTCATATCAGGTAAAAGTCCTTCCTAGACTGTTGCTGCTGCTAAGTCGCTTCAGTCGTGTCCAACTCTGTGCAACCCCATGGACTGCAGCCCACCAGGCTCCTCCGTCCATGGGATTTTCCAGGCAAGAGTACTGGAGTGGGGTGCCATTGCCTTCTCTGCCTTCCTAGACTAGGGACTACTCAAAGTATTGTCAGAGAGCCAACAGCATTGGCTCCACCCGAGAGCTTGTTAGAAACACTGAAAGCAGGCCCCAGCCCAGCCCAGCTCAACTGAGTGAGCCACACGCCCACTCTAATCTGAGAAGTACCGGTTTGTGGTCAGGTGACAGATCAGACTTTTGGAATGCAAGTATGGTCACAAGTGACTTCCTAGACTATGCAGAAAAGTTGTTGGTACTGTTCAGAGACTGCTTTCTTCTTCCCCATTACAGTCTAACTTCCAGTCTAACCTTTTCATCGCTGCCTTGCTGATGGTCAGAAGCTGTCCCTGATTGCTGAAAGAGACTAGAGCTCAGGGCACTCTGTAATTTCAGAGATGAGAAAACAATGCCTGCCAAGGCGATTATCCTCTTGATTTGGTATCAGATTAAATAAGAGAAAAGAGGATGCTTGGCGTGAAAGCATCTGAATCGCTGGAGTACCACACTGGCAATACAGTGCATTTTGACCGATATGATCAGGAACTTTAAGAAGTGTGTTTTTCTCTCACTTGCTTACTTCTCCTTCAAGAAATAAAGCAGTCTATGTGCAATATAAGTATTTAAGAGTGCTTACAACCAGGCCTAAGGTTAAGAATGTGTTTGATTTAGCAGTTAGGGGAATTTAAATTCAAACCCAGTTGGTTTTTAAAATCAACTTAATCACCCAAACTTGATGAAGTGCCCTCAAGTTATCTAAAAGAAAGCAGATACTGCACAGTGGAAGAGTTGATGTCATCCGTGGAGCTGCCAAACCATCAACAATCTGGAAAGTGAAAATTTTTTAAAGGGGAAAATATAAAATTATGAAAAACATGCAGTTCTTAGATTTGCTTGGATGCTCTTCCAAGTGTCTGATGGTTTACGTAATATATCTCTTTCCATTCTTTTCTAATTTGGATTAGACTGTCAATATTTTCATTTAAAAAGTGCTTAAAATGAGCATTAAGCTCATTTGAGCTTAATGTAGGATAAATACTGTCCTTTATAATTTGAGGAAAGATTAAGAAAAAAACAACCTCACATAAATTTCAAAATACGGTTGAACAAGAAAAAGAGAAAGATTTAGATTTTTTTCAGTCTCTAACATTAAAATATTTAAACATTAGTTGTTAGCAGAAATCAGATACTACATTCTACCTTGTCCAAGAAATAACCAAAATCCAATCCTCAACTTTCTTTAAATGACATATTTATCTTACAAGTAATTCTTACATTTCAGGCAAATGATTAGAAGGGAGGGTGGTATTTGAGCTGAGTTTCTTTCTCTTTCCTCTTTTATTCTTATTTCCTCTTTTGAGAAAGGAGCTGAAAGTCAGATAAAGACCAAATTATTTTCTGAAAGGAATTTTTATAAAATGATATAGAAGAAAGGCTCTGGAATGAATGAGTGGTCAAAATAATCATGATTTCCTGTCATGATCAGGAAAGACACTACTGTCAGACGCTTGCCTGCTATTAATTAAAGTGAAAGTGAAAGTGAAGTCGTGTCGGACTGTAGCCCTCCAGGCTCCTCTGTCCATGGGACTCTCCAGGCAAGAATACTGGAGTGGGTTGCCATTTCCTTCTCCAGGGGCTCTTCCCGACCCGGGGATCGAACCCAGGTCTCCCGCATTGCAGGCAGACGCTTTAAACTCTGAGCCACCAGAGAAGCCCCGAGCCAGATCTAAAGTTTTTGTGTTACTTTATGAACAAACATTAGCTCTTACAAATCAACTACCTCTGACATCTAATCTCTTTTTAAAAGATCTGTTGAAGTCTTTCCCAAATCTTTCCTTTTTCCATTTTTCTTTAAAGAAAGAAGGAAACTTATTTGACTCTTGCTTTTGGTTGTGTCCCTGCTCCAGATGTTTAGGGACAACAATGAATATGAAAGGTGAAACGGTCTGCCCTTGTGGAGTTTGTGTTTTAATGGGAGAGGAAGATGATAAAAATCCAGAAACATAAAACCAGAGTTGTTGAGATAATAAACTTAAAGCTATACTTTTTGAGTAAATCTACCCTAACCACCCCCAAATGCCTTTCATTATTTCTTCATTTCTCCTTAATGCCTATTTGATTTCTATCGCTTATCATTTGTTGCTACTTTATTTTATAACTGTGTTAATATCACTTCCTGGGCATATATATATATTTTCCTCTGATTCAAAAGGCTCTTCAGAAGCAGAGGCCATGTATTTATTCTCTAGGTATTCGCTGCCAGAGGTAACAGATTTTATTCTGTACATGCCATGCTTGATCACTGGCATCTTACACTGTGTGTGTTTGCTAGGTCGCTTCAGTCGTGTCCAACTCTTTGCAACCCTGTGGACTGTAACCTTCTAGGCTCCTCTGTCCATGGGATTCTCCAGACAAGAATACTGGGTTACCATGCCTTCCTCCAGGGATCTTCCTGACCCAAGGATCAAACCCGCATCTCTTATGTTTCTTGCATTGGCAGGCAATGCCACCATTTACCATTAGTGCCACCTGGGAAGCCCAACATATTACATTATAGGTTACTTAAAGCAGACCACGTCCTCAGTTTTTTACAGCTTACTTCTCAGGAATGTTTTTAAAACTTTCATTTCGGCCTTATACATAGGCACCCTCAGTCAGTTCAGTTCAGTCACTCAGTCGTGTCCGACTCTTTGCGACCCCATGAATCGCAGCACGCCAGGCCTCCCTGTCCATCACCAACTCCCAGAGTTCACTCAGACTCAGGTCCATCGAGTCAGTGATGCCATCCAGCCATCTCATCCTCGGTCGTCCCCTTCTCCTCCTGCCCCAAATCCCTCCCAGCATCAGAGTCTTTTCCAATGAGTCAACTCTTCGCATGAGGTGGCCAAAGTACTCGAGTTTCAGCTTTAGCATCATTCCTTCCAAAGAAATCCCAGGGTTGATCTCCTTCAGAATGGACTGGTTGGATCTCCTTGCAGTCCAAGGGACTCTCAAGAGTTTTCTCCAACACCACAGTTCAAAAGCATCAATTCTTTGGCGCTCAGCCTTCTTCACAGTCCAACTCTCACATCCATACATGACCACAGGAAAAACCATAGCCTTGACTAGACGGACCTTAGTCGGCCAAGTAATATCTCTGCTTTTGAATATGCTATCTAGGTTGGTAATAACTTTTCTTCCAAGGAGTAAGCGTCTTTTAATTTCATGGCTGCAGTCAC
>SJYT01048714.1:125356-150069 GCA_006410635.1 Cephalophus harveyi | reverse complement strand
GGGAATACCAGACCACCTAACCTGCCTCTTGAGAAATCTGTATGCAGGTCAGGAGGCAACAGTTAGAACTGGACATGGATCTGCAGACTGGTTCCAAATAGGAAAAGGAGTACATCAAGGCTGTATATTGTCACCCTGCTTATTTAACCAATACAATATTGTAAAGTAATTAACCTCCAATTAAAATAAATAAATTTATATTTTTAAAAAATCCAGAAAGCATAAAACCAAAACAAATATTACATAGCTATTATAAATCGTGATCTTGGGCGGATAAAAGAGGAAAGAGCTATTGTTCAATGGATACGGAGTTTTGGTTTTGCAAGATGAAAAGAGTTGTAGTGATGGCTGCACAACAATGTGAATCTACTTAATGCCAATGAACCTAAAAACTCTTTAAGATGTAAATTTATGTGTTGGGTTTCTCAGGTGGTGCTAGTGGCAAAGAACCCACTTGCCAATACAGGAGATGTAAGAGACATAGGTTTGATCCCTGGGTTGGCAAGCTTCCATGGAGAAGGGAATAGCAACCCACTACAGTACTCTTTCCTGGAAAATTCCCATGGACAGAGGAGCCTGGCAGGCTGCAGTCTATAACGTTGCAAAGAGTCAGACACAACTGAAGCAACTCAGCATCAGCCACGCATGTTATATGTACTTTAACCCAAAATTTTGAAATGTTCATTCTTTGAAATGTTTGAACTCTAGGGAAATAGGACTAATTACTAAGAGTCTTGTTCCATAAGGTAGCTCTTTACATTTGTCTATAGAGTTACAATGGACTTTGATTTAAAAAACTTCAATGACCTGGAAACATGCTCATGATGTAACATGAAAGTAGGTGGGGAAGCAAGATACAAAACCATAGAGAATAATAGCACAGATTTTTTCCTTAAAAGTTTGTGCAAGGACTTGATAGACGTTGGGGAAAAAAGGCACCAAAATAATAGTGGTTAGTTCTTGATCAAGGGTCAGCAAAAATGTTCTCTGAAAGGCTAGATGGTAAATATTTTAGGCTTCATGGCACACAAAAGGTCTCAGCTGCATATTCACCTTTGCAGGCACACAAGGTGAAGGTGTTTCAGTTCAGTTCAGTCGCGCAGTCGTGTCCGACTCTTTGCGACCCTATGAATCGCAGCACGCCAGGCTTCCCTGTTCATTACCATCTCTCGGAGTTCACTCAGACTCACGTCCATTGAGTCAGTGATGCCATCCAGCCATCTCATCCTCGGTTGTCCCCTTCTCCTCCTGCCCCCATCCCTCCCAACATCAGAGTCTTTTCCAATGAGTCAACTCTTCACGTGAGGTGGCCAAAGTACTGGAGTTTCAGCTTTAGCATCATTCCTTCCAAAGAAATCCCAGGGTTGATCTCCTTCAGAATGGACTGGTTGGATCTCCCTGCAGTCCAAGGGACTCTCAAGAGCCTTCTCCAACACCACAGTTCAAAAGCATCAATTCTTCGGCGCTCAGCCTTCTTCACAGTCCAACTCTCACATCCATACATGGCCACTGGAAACACCATAGCCTTGACTAGACGGACCTTAGTCAGCAAAGTAATGTCTCTGCTTTTGAATATAATATCTAGGTTGGTCATAACTTTTCTTCCAAGGAGTAAGTGTCTTCTAATTTCACGGCTGCAGTCACCATCTGCAGTGATTTTGGAGCCCCCCAAAATAAAGTCTGACACTGTTTCCACTGTTTCCCCATCTACTTCCCATGAAGTGATGGGACCGGATGCCATGATCTTTGTTTTCTGAATGTTGAGCTTTAAGCCAACTTTTTCACTCTCCTCTTTTACTTTCATCAAGAGGCTTTTTAGCTCCTCTTTACTTTCTGCCATAAGGGTGGTGTCATCTGAAGGTGTTTACAACCCTTTAAAAATGTAAAAAACATTCAGCTCAAGGGCATACAAAAACAGGCCTTAGGCAGCATTCAACTCTGACTGACTCCTTTAAAATGTCAGAGGTATGGGTAATTTTAATTTTCTTCTCTTTTTTCTACATTCTCAAAATATTACACTATGGACACACAGTACATTTCTATAACAGAAAAATAAAACAGTAATATGTCATGATTTGAAAGATCTCCTTGTATTCTGTGTGTAGTATTTTTTCCTCCTGAGCAGCTCATAAAATTAGGAGAGTATGACTATTATCTGTTATTCTCAAGGAAACTACTTGAGGTCTGAAAGCCTTTTTCAAGAAGATGGACAATACTAAGGGAGAAGAAAATTACACATTCAGACAGAATCTGTAGTGAGACTCCCTTTTGTTAATTCTATTTGTTTGCCTCTTGTGATTCTATGAGGAAAAGGAAAGACGGTTAGATGTCACCTTTGAAGTGAGGCTGTGATGTAACCAAGAGTTCTGCCTGGAAGATCTCCCCGTCTGAAATAATAACGCCACCGTGTCCGCAGGGCTTAGTTACGGGTAGTGGACCAGGTCCCTGGTGTTTGCCTATGGGAAGGAAGCCATGTGAGGTCAGGAACCCTGGACTATGACTAGGCACGAGTTCTTTCATTGGCAGAGGAATAAAAGCAATGGGCAAAACATCTGATTTCAGCTTAGCCTTGCCTTTCACAATAAAAAATGGTCAAGGAAGTAAACCAGAAAAACAAACAGTTCTCCATCTATGGGGTCATGAAAATGTTCTTTCATTGTGATCAGAATACAGGAAGTCAGTTTTACTTCAGAGAGGGGCATCATCTCTAATTTTGAAAATCTGTTGCAGGTCAAGGTTCATACTGTCTCCATCCTCAAAGAAGGTATTGATATTAGATTATAGGTAACACAAGCCTAGTTCATGTTTTCTTATATTCCGTAATCTCCCCCTCTAAACTTAGGGTTTTCCTCAAAAATTTGCTTGCTTTCCTTCATTTTCTATCTCAATCCTTATTTTCTACTCTTTCTAATTATTCCAATACAGTTCAGTTCAGTTCAGTTCAGTCGCTCAGTTGTGTCTGACTCTTTGCGACCCCATGAATCGCAGCACGCCAGGCCTCCCTGTCCATCACCATCTCTCGGAGTTCACTCAGACTCACATCCATTGAGTCAATGATGCCATCCAGCCATCTCATCCTCGGTCGTCCCCTTCTCCTCCTGCCCCCAATCCCTCCCAGCATCAGAGTCTTTTCCAATGAGTCAACTCTTCGCATGAGGTGGCCAAAGTACTGGAGTTTCAGCTTTAGCATCATTCCTTCCAAAGAAATCTCAGGGTTGATCTCCTTCAGAATGGACTGGTTGGATCTCCTTGCAGTCCAAGGGACTCTCAAGAGTCTTCTCCAACACCACAGTTCAAAAGCATCAATTCTTCAGCGCTCAGCCTTCTTCACAGTCCAATTCTCACATCCATACGTGACTACAGGAAAATTGTATTCCAATACAAGTAATCAGAAATTCTTGTATCCTGGAACTGAAATTCTTATGTTTGCCAACCAAGTTTTACGGAAGAGTATTCCTGAATATCTGAGTTCCAGGAAAGGAAAATGTGACAGGGATGGAATTCGTTATCCGAGACCCCTTGGGAACAGGGGAGTGGCTTCATGGTGATGCTCACCAGATGGAGTCAGAACCTTCCTATATCCCTCTGCAGCAGCACAAGGTTTAGTGACAGCTAAGAGTAAGCAGCCACTTGACTCAGAAGATAACTAAGCATTTTACTCACAGGTTCACAGACCTGTATTAGTATTATTTGTAATACTAATCACAAATAATAATCACCATAAACAAATAATAGAGAAGGTACTTATCTAGCATACCAAGTTTTTAGAGTTATGGCTCGGTAATTAATTCTTATTTTTCAAGGTGTTAACAAGTCCAAGCTCGCTCTGCTCACTGCATGAGAGGCCAATGAATCTGAGAGACAAGGGGTTGAGGCAAGGAAGAGACATTAATCGGGGAGCCCGCTGACCAAGAAGATGGCAGGCTAGCACCTCAAAATAACCATCTTATCAGGGTCTGGATGCCAGGTTCTTTTATAAATCAGAGATGAGGCGAGATGAAGAAACAAAGTAAAAAGGCCATTAATGTTGCAAACAACTAGAACAGCAAGCCTTAAGCAGGGGATGTGTTAATGTCTTCCTTCCTGACATCTACAGGTGGACAGGGTTCTGAACAAGGCACTTTAGAGTCAAGCAGAGGGGCAGGGTTCTCTGAGGCAGGCCAGTCTGTACAATTATAAAAACAAAAGTAGCGAAAAGCAAGTCAAAGAAACAGTTTCAACACGGAGTCAGAGAAACAGTTTCAACACAGAGTCAGAATTGGCTTCTTCTCTGCAACAAAGGGAGATAAAGAGAACCACCCGACATAGCTTCCACACCACCCCTGCCATGGTCTGAATGTTTGTGTTCCCCCCAAATTCATGTGCTGACATCCTATTCCTCAGTGCAATGGTATTGGGAAGTGGGATTTGGGGAGGTACTTTTGTCATGAGGGGAGAATCCTCATGAATGAAATCTGCCTTATGAAATAAGCCCCAGAGAGATTATCACCCTTTGCCATCATGTAGAGCAATCCCTACCCTTTTTATACTTAGTGAGAAGTCACCAGTTATAAACCAGAAAGCAGGCCTTCATCAGAACTTAAGCCTCCTGGCACTTTAATCTTGGACATTCCAGCTTCCAGAACTGTGAGAAATAATTTCTGTTGTTTCTAAGTCACTGCATCTGTTGTATTTCCTTGCAGGAACCCAAATAGACTCAGACAATGACCTTGTGTGCTTTGGTTGCACATGATCTGCCCTGAGGGGGAAAAAAATCACTTTTGGAAATGCCACTGCAATCAGGGACTCTGAAGAGAACTGTATTAATATATATTAATTAATGTATTAACTGTATTAATAGCTGTCATCCAAAGATTTTCTAATCTCTATTCCTCCTTGACCATTCTACCCATTCTATTAAAATAAACTCACAATGCTTTTAAAACAGCCTGTTCTTGGCCATGTGCTAAGAGAACATTCCTTCTTGCCACTGCTTTTAAAAAGAGAGGGAGAGGAGGCAGTGTTGGAGGTGAACTTCAGCAAATGAATCAGAAGTGCCTGTGCTCCAGGAATCATGGGGCCAGGAAGGCTCCAGAGCACTGGGAACAGTCAAAGTGCAGTCGAATGGGCTGTACTCAGGAGTTTTACAGGCTCATTCACAATTTGGAAGTCATTATCTCAAGCACATCTCTGTTGTCAACTCATTAAGTAGAAACCTCCTTCCCTGTAGTCCCTGTTTTTTTTCACTGTGCTTTAAAGCTTTAAAAGGGAAGTCAGTTTTGCCAGAGACAGATACACCTACAGAATACACAGTGCTTTGTTGCTCTTCTTTTCAATTCATCTTCCCTGTGCTGGCCTAGTGGGACCATTCTCTGGCGATATTCCAGAGGACTCTGAGACTGACTCCCATCTACCTGTCATTGTTTCTTGATGGTTCCATTATTTCCCTCTGTTTTCCCTGGCAGCAGCAGCTCTATTAATTGAAGTCACTTGTTTGGTGGCATGTCCTCTCTTCCCCGAGAGGAACTGAAACTCCACGTGCTGCTCTGTTGCCAGCTCACCACTGTCTGCATTTGCACTTGACTACAGAAGAGGAGGACAGTGTCAGTCTGAATTCAAATTGATCTTGCTGGGGGTCTGCAGAAACTGCAACTGCAGCAAGTGCATACATACTGCCACATCATAAGTGTGCCTTAATTTAAACAAACTGAAGTGTGGAATAGTATAATTTAGGAAACGGAAAAATCTGAGATGATGGTTCCTAGAAGCATAATTTTTTAGATAAAAGCAAACTTGGAAGCCACTTAACTCAACCCTTTATTGAATGCATGATTCCTTCCTATAATAAAATCACCTATAAGTGGCTCTCATGATAATATTTGGAGCATTCAGTGATAAGCATGTTCTCTCAAGAAGTAGTTCATGCCATTTTCAGAGAGATAATAAAATTTCTCCCATATATTCAGCCAGAATCTATTCCCTTATTTAACTTCTTTACTTGAATATTCATACCTTCAACTATAAAAAATTCAATTTCCTACCCCAAACTTCAACTATTTTTAGACAGCTACAATAATCCATAAGTACTCTTTTCTCCAAGCAAGATATCCTCAGTATTTCCAACCTTTCCTTATACCATCATGATGTCTAGATATTTCCTTCCTTCCTTACTGGTTGTTTCTTTCTTCTTTGACAAAATTGCCTCCCCTAAAGGTGTGGATCCCAGAACTGAACCAGTAAGCTTAATGCTGAGTGTAGAAGGAATTTATCATATCCCATAAAAGACAGAAAATATTAAAATATATGAACAGCATGTCCTTCCCTAGTAATAATACTTAAAATGTAAATGGATTAAACTCCCCATTCAAAAGACATAGAGTGGCTGAATGAATTTTTAAAAATCAATACATTGTCTATAAGAGATTCTCTTTAGATTTAAAAACATACATAGGCTGAAAGGAGGGAAAAATATCCCATGTAAATGCTAACCAAAAGAGTAGAGACAGTCATACTTACATCAGACAAAATAAATTTTAAATCAAAACCCATCACAAGAGACAAAAAGATACATTGCATAATGACAAAAGGGTCAAATTATCAGGTAGATATAAAGCAAATATTGACAAACTGATAAGAAAATAGACAGTAACAAAATGGTAGAAGATTTCAATACCTTGATTTCAATAATGGCTAGAAATCCAAACAGAAGATCAAAAAAGACATTAGAAAACATCTTAATGCAAGTAAAAAAAACCCCACAACATAGCAAAATTTATGGGATGCAGCAAAAGCAGTACTATGAGGGAATTTTACAGCAATAAATACACTGAAAAAGTAGACAGATCTCAAATAAATAACCTAAATCTACATCTTGAGGAACTAGAAAAAGAAGAACCAAGTAAACCTAAAATGAGTAGAAGAAAGGAAATAATATAGATTAGAGCAGAAATGAATGAAACAGTAAGTAGAAAAAACAATGAGTTTTTTTTTTTTTTAAGATCAACAAAATTGACATAATTTTAGCTAAACTAACTATAAATAAAAGAAGAAGACTCAAACAAGTAAAATCAGAAAAGAAAAGAGGAGACATTTTACTTTGGCTTAGGGACCAAATGTCTCATGGAACCAAATGTCTTATGGATGTTTTGAACAGAACCAAATGTCGGCTAGCCAAGAATGAACACCAATCCTTCTTAAACTCTTCAAAAAAAAAAAAAAAAAAAGAAGAAGAAGGGAGGAAATACTTTCAATGGCATTTTATGAGACCAGCATTACTCTTAATACTAAAGCCAGATGATACTATAAGAGAAGAAAACTACAAATCAATATCCCTGATAAATACAGATGCAAAAATCTTCAACAAAATACTAGCAACAATTGAATTCAGTTGCACTTTTTAGTGCTACTGAAGGCAATGGCACCCCACTCCAGTACTCTTGCCTGGAAAATCCCATGGACGGAGGAGCCTGGAAGGCTGCAGTCCATGGGGTCGCGAACAGTCGGACACGACTGAGCGACTTCACTTTCACTTTTCACTTTCATACATTGGAGAAGGAAATGGCAACCCACGCCAGTGTTCTTGCCTGGAGAATCCCAGTGGCGGAGCCTGGTAGGCTGCCGTCTATGGGGTCGCACAGAGTCGGACACGACTGAAGTGATTTAGCAGTAGCAGCACTTTTTAGTGAGGATAATGTAACATGAACAAGTGAGATTTATCCTGGGATGCAAAGATAGTTCAACATATAAAAACTAATCAATAAGATACACCACACTAACAAAACAAAGCTTAAAAAATCACAACATACCTCAATACATATTAAAAAAGCATTTGACTAATTCAACACCACTTCATCATATTAAACCATTTGGGCTCCAAAATCACTGCAGATGGTGACTGCAGCATGAAATTAAAAGACGGTTGGAAGGAAAGACTCCTTGGAAGGAAAGTTATGACCAACCTAGATAGCATATTCAAAAGCAGAGACATTACTTTGCCAACAAAGGTCTGTCTAGTCAAGGCCATGGTTTTTCCAGTGGTCATGTATGGATGTGAGAGTTGGACTGTGAAGAAAGCCGAGCGCCGAAGATTGATGCTTTTGAACTGTGGTGTTGGAGAAGACTCTTGAGGGTCCCTTGGACTGCAAGGAGATCCAACCAGTCCATCCTAAAGGAGATCAGTCCTGGGTGTTCATTGGAAGGACTGATGCTGAAGCTGAAATTCCAATACTTTGGCCACCTCATGCGAAGAGTTGACTCATTGGAAAAGACCCTGATGCTGGGAGGGATTGGGGGCAGGAGGAGAAGGGGACGACCGAGGATGAGATGGCTGGATGGCATCACGGACTCGATGGACATGAGTTTGGATGAACTCCGGGAGTTGGTGATGGACAGTGAGGCTTGGAGTGATGCGATTCACGGAGTCACAAAGAGTCAGACACAACTGTGCGACTGAACTGAACTGAAAAAAACTATGGATAGCTGGAACTTGTTCAGTTGCTAAGTTGTGTCTGACTCTTTGCAACCTCATGGACTGCAGTATGCCAGGCTTCCCTGTCCTTCACTATCTCCCTGAGTTTGCTCAAACTCATGTCCATTGAGTCAGTGATGCCATCCAACCATCTCATCCTCTGTCACACCCTTCTCTTCCTGCCCTCAATCTTTTCCAGCATCATGATCTTTTAAAATAAGTCACTTCTTCGAATCTGGACTTCCCTGGTGGCTCAGATGGTAAAGCGTCTGTCTACAATGTGGGAGACTTGGGTTTGATCCCTAGGTTGGGAAGATTCCCTGGAGAAGGCAATGGCAACCCACTCCAGTACTCTTGCCTAGAAAATCCCATGGACGGAGGACCCTGGTGCAGGCTATTGTCCATGGGGTCGCAAAGAGTCGGACACGACTGAGCGATTTCACTTCACTTCGAATCAGGTAGCCAAAGTATTAGGGATGAGCTTCAGCATCAGTCCTTTCAATGACTATTCAAGGTTGATTTCCTTTAGGACTGACTTGTCTCATCTCCTTGCAGTCCAAGGTACTCTCAAGAGTCTTCTCCAGCATGAAGATTTGAAAGCATCAAATCTTTGGCACTTAGCCTTCTTTATGGTCCAAACCTCGCATCTGTACATGACTACTGGAAAAATCATAGCTTTGACTACATGGACCTTTGTCGGCAAAGTAATGTCTCTACATGCTGTCTAAGTTTGTCATTGCTTTTCTTCCAAGGAGCAAGCATCTTTTAATTTCATGCCTGCAGTTGCTGTCTGCAGTGAGTTTGGAGTCCAAGAAAATTAAATCTGTCACTGCTTCCACTTTTTACCCTTCTTTTTGCCATGAAATGATGAAACTGGATGCCATGATCTTCCTTTTCTGAATGTTAAGCTTTAAGTTTGCTGTTTTACTCTGTTCTTTCACCCTCATCAAGGGGCTCTTTATTTCCTCTTTGCTTTCTGCCATTAAAGTGTTATCATCCATCCGCATATCTGAGATTATTGATATTTCTCCCAGCAATCTTGATTCTAGCTTTTGATTCATGCAGTCCAGCATTTTGCAAGATGTACTCTGCATATAAATTAAATAAGCAGGGGGACAATATACAGCCTAGCCATATTCCTTTCCCAGGAAATAACCTCAACATAAAAAGTGCAATATATAAATAGTCCATAGCCATCATATTCAGATGAAAAACTGAAAGATTTTTAAGACAAGGATGCCCACTCCTGTCACTTCTATTCAACATAGTCCTGAAAGGTCTAGTCAGAACTGTTAGGCAAGAAAAAGAAATAAAAGGCCTCCAAATGAAAAGGGAGAAGTAAAATTATGTCTGTTCACAGATGATACAATCTTACATATTTTGTTGTTGTTTAGTCACTAAGTTGTGTCTAATTCTTTTGCAACCCCATAAACTGTAGCTCACTAGGCTCCTCTGTCGACGGGATTTCCCAGGCAAGAATACTTCAGTGGATTGCCATTTCCTTCTCTAGGGGATCTTCCTGACTCAGGAATCGAACTCTCATCTCTTGCACTGGGAGGCAGATTCTTCACCACTGAGTCAACAGGGAAGCCCAGTCTGACATACAGAAAACTCTATGAATAGGAAATAGGCCCTTGCTGCTGCTGCTGCTGCTAAGTCGCTTCAGTCGTGCCCGACTCCATGCGACCCCATAGGCGGCAGCCCACCAGGCTTCCCCGTCCCTGGGATTCTCCCCTTACCAGACACCACATCTGCCAGCAACCTGATCCTGGACTTCTAAACCTCCAGAATTGTGAGAAATAAATGTTTGTTAATTAAACCACCCAATCTATGGTATTTCAGTTATAGCACTTCTAACTGATGAAGACACCCAGTACACGAAAAACAAAAAATAACAAGTATTGACAAGTATATGGAGAAACTGGAACCCTTATTCACTGTTGGTGGCAATGTAAGATGATACAGCTACTACAGAAAACAATATGGAAATTTTTATAAAGTTAAAAATAGAACTGGGAATTCCTTGGTGGTCCAGTGGTCCAGATTCTGCACCTCCACTGCAGGTGGCAGGGATTTGATTCCTGATCAGGGAACTAAGGTTCCTCATGCAGTGCACTGTGGCCAAAAAGAAGAAATAGGACTATCATATGATCCAGCCATCCCACTGCTGAGTACATATCCAAAAACACTGAATTCAGTTTCTTGAGAAGATATTTGCTCTCCCATGTTCACTGCAGCACTATTCATAACAGCCAAGCAACACAAATGTTCATTGACAGACAAATGGATAAATAAAATGCAATATATACATACAATGGATTGTTACTCAGCCATAAAAAAAGGAGGAAATCCTGTCATATGCTACAACAGTGATGAACACTGAAGACATTATGCTAAGTGAAAGAAGTCATTTCACAGAAGGACAGACGCTACGTGATTCAACTACCTGAAGTAGTCAGGCTTACTGAACTACAAAGTAGAATAGTGGTTGCCAGGAGCTGGGGGAGGAGGAAATAAGGAGTTGTTGTTAAATGGGTATAAAGTTTCAGTCATGCAAGATGAAAAGTTCTAGAGAACTGCTATACACCATCATGTCTATAGTTAACAATACCCAGAAAACTTAAAATTTGTGAAGAAGGCAAAGCTCATGTTATGTGTTTCTTTAACCACAGTAACAATAATTTTTGAAAGCCGACCTTGTAGGCATTCCATGGATATCAATATCCCTGGCAAACAGAAAAACCTATACAAGGAAAAACAGAACTACCCAAGTTTATGGATATACCAGACTTTGCAAATAATCATGCCATTCAGCAGCCCATTCATGGTCTTTAGAGTATCTAATAGCTTTGTAAAAGTGTTCATGGGTGAAAAAGAAGGAAGCCCATACAGTCCAGCTGTCTCAAGAGAGCCTTCAGCTTCCAGGAATGAAGTCACACATTCACAGCTGCTTCCTGTTTTTTCAAACACCTTCCCCACCTTCTGCACATCAAGCAAGCATGCTGCAAAACGTGAGCCCAACAGGAAGCTGCCTGCAAATTCAGGTAGCTTTTCTGCGTCTAAAAGAGGTCTTGAAGATACCTTCAGAGAAATGCCAGCAAAAGTTGTAGTCATTTGGGGAAGAATGAGTCTGGAAAACAAATACACAGTGGACTAGCACCAAGAGGGTAAGAACATTCTTCTGTGCAAATGCTCTCTGCAAGTTACATTTTAAACAAATAAATTTGTTTTCCTTTAGGTTTTTGGCTCCTGTGGGTGAAATTAGGAAAACTCCCTACAGGGAGTGGGGAGTGTCTGTCATTTCTCTGATGGAAGGGAGGGAGAAGTAGGAGGAACACTGGTGGAGAGAAGGAAGAAGGCCTTCATGGCCAGAAAACCCCAACTGAGCTCAGGGGAAAGATCACTTGAAGGATTTTTCTGTTTCAGGAAGCTCACAAACCTTTCCTGGGATTTCAGAACCACCACCTTGAAATATGCTTGTAGAGCTGATTAGATTGCATAGTGTTCACAGTAAGCTTTGATAGAGCAATTCTGGAGAATGTCATCTTAACATGGTCACAGGTAGACTAGCTGGACTGAGAATGCAGGCTCCATACTTAGCTTTCAAATAGACTCAGTGAAGTAGTTCAAAGTGATGAGTGCCAGGCCTCATATAGGGGCTTACTAATCTTGGGTAATAGATTGATTTTTTTGATATAATTAAAATTCAAAATGCAGGAAATTGGTAACTTCTGGTAGCAGTACTTGTTCAATTCCCAATATGTGTTCTTACAGTTTGCTTTTGTTTGGTTCCTTTTTTTTTCAATTCATACTGCCAAATTAGGTTAAACTGTAAAAAATGCTTTTATTAAATTGACTTTGATTTTTTTTTCTGAAATGAAATTAAAATCAATAACCACAAAGGTAAGCTTCTTCCAGTTAATTGGCTAAAGGGTTAGATAGAATTTTCTTCTGTTGGGATACAAACCACTCTCTGTAATCTATACTGGTCAAAACTGGTCCATGTACATCTTAAAGAAGACCACCCTTAACAGTGAGTTAAAGGAAAAAAACTATATAACAAACAAAAATTATCTAATACATTTTATTTGGAAAACTTTATATATCTAAGAGTTTGAAAAAAATATGATTTTTTTAACTGTAAAATCTGCTCTACACAAGAATTTCTTTCTCTTCCAGCTGACTCATGTAGCTTGGTAGAGCACCATGTCACCGTAGGTGAACATCTATTGAGGATCTCACAATGTAAATGCTATAGATTTTAAAAGTTCTTGTCTTGAGGAACCAGATGTCCTCTCAGGGCATAGATATAACAGTAGAAAAATCACCAAATAATGACAAAGGCAGGCTGGATTCTAGTCTTGGTTGTCCCATCTAGGTTTCAATTCTCTCATTAGCAAAATGAGGGAGTTGAATTAGGTGTTTACTGAAACCCCTTCTAGCTTTAAAATGTATTGCTTCTTAGGTTAAAAAAAAAACCTGGAATAAAAATATCATGTGCTAAGTGTCAGATGAGTTGTTATAATGGGTCTGAGAAGGAAGACACTGTATTGGGCTGGAATAACTGGGAAGAACTCTGCAGGACTGAGAACATGGGTTGGGTCTCGAAAATGGACAGAACCTATGAAGGCAGAGAAGAGGAGCAGGAGTTCACAGGCTCACTCAGGAGAGTGGGGGATGCCTGAATGTGGCTCAGTTAACACAGACCCCCAGATTCACCTCTGAGTGCTAGGGAAAATCCTCTTTCTTGCTGCTCTGACATTCTCCACCATTCTCTTTATCCTCAAATTCTTGTTGCTCTTCCTTTTACTGTATGATAACATCCTACATCCAGCATTTTTTGAAGATTTGATGTTAGCTGATAAATACTCCCTCAATTTTCCCTACCACTTCATCTGAAATTATTCTATATCTTCACTGAGGTATCTACATAGCTTGCATTTAAAAGGTGTTTATTATAAGCTTGGTCTTTACATGTATGAGATCACCTAATCTTTTCAACAACTTTATGAGGTAAACACTATCAACTCTGTTTTACAGATGAATAAGACATGTGCCCAAGATCACTCAGCCAGTAAAGAACAGAACAGTAAAGAACAAAAACATAGATCTAAATTTAGGTAGTCTCATACAGATGGCCAACAAACACATGAAAAGAAGCTCTACATCATTAATTATTAGAGAAATGAAAATCAAAGCCACAATGAGGTATCACCTCATGCTGGTTAGAATGACCACCATCAAAAAAATCCACAAACAATAAATACTGTAGAGTGTGTGGAGAAAAGGGAACCCTCTTACACTGTTGGTGGGAATGTAAATTAACACAGAAACAATAGAGAACAGTATGGAGGTTCCTTAAAAAACTAAAAATAGAACTACCATATGACCAAGCAATCCCACTACGAGACATATACCCAGAGAAAACCATAATTCAAAAAGATATACACTCCAATATAATCTGGAGCATACTTAAAAAATAGCCAAGACATGGAAGCAACCTAAATGTCCATCAACAGAGGAATGGATAAAGAAAATGTGGTACCCAGACACAATGGAATATTACTCAGCCATAAAAAGTAATGAAACTGTATCATTTGCTGAGACATGGATGGGCTTAGAAATTGTCTACAGAGTGAAGTCAGAAAGAGAAAAACAAATATTATATATTAAATGCATATATATAGAATCGAGAAAAATGGTATAGATGGTCTTATTTGCAAAGCAGAAATAGACACACAGACATAGAGAACAAACATATGGATACTAGGGGGAAAGGCAGTGGCAGGGGGTAGGATGAATTAAGAGATTAGGGCTGACATATATACACTGCTGCTGCTGCTGCTGCTAAGTCGCTTCAGTCATGTCTGACTCTGTGCGACCCCACAGATGGCAGCCCACTGGGCTCCGCCATCCCTGGGATTCTCCAGGCAAGAACACTGGAGTGGGTTGCCATTTCCTTCTCCAATGAAAGTGAAAAGTCAAAGTGAAGTCGCTCAGTCGTGTCTGACTCTGCGACCCCATGGACTGCAGCCTACCAGGCTCCTCTGTCCATGGGATTTTCCAGGCAAGAGTATTGGAGTAGGGTGCCATTGCCTTCTCCGATATATACACTACTGTGTAGAAAATAGATAACTAACGAGAACCCACTGCATATCACAGGGAACTCAGTTCTCTGCAGTGACCTAAATGGGACGGCAATCAAAACAAGAGAAGATATATGTATATGTATGACCGATTTACTTTGCTGTACAGCAGAAACTGACACAGCAATGTAAATAACTATACTCTGACAAAAATAAATAACATTTAGGTAGTCTCAGTTCAGAGTCTGCATTCTTTCCCTGATCCTGAAGAGAAGTGGGGGAAAGAGTGAGTGAGTGTATGTGTGTGTGAGCATGTGTGCACATGCAAGCATGTGTGCGTGTATATGGAGGCTAGGGGGTTTGAACATAGTTCTGTATATATTATTTGACATTCAGTACTAATCTATCCCTACTACCTCTGAGTTCTATCCTATCCTTCCTCACCTATTCAAGAACCTTGTATCAGTTAGCTTTTGCTGTGTAACAAACCGCTTCAAAATTTAGTATCTTAGAACAACCACCATACATCATTGCTCACAAGTCTAAAGGTAAACTGGATATTTCTTCTAAGAAGATCCAGGTTGGGCTAATTTCAGCTGTATTTACTCACATCTCAGTGACCAGCTGGAGGCTTGTCTGGAACTGGATAGTCTAAAATGGCCTTATTCACATGTCTGTAAATTGGACTGACATCAGCTAAGGTGATAAAACTGGCTAGGCCACGTATTACTCATCATCCAGAAATCTAGTTTGGGACTGTTTATGTGTTAGAAATTGCAGGATGCCCCTAAAGGCCCCAAAATAGAGCAAGCTCCTGTGGACAAGCACTTTACAAGTCTCTTTTTGCATTACAAGGGTTATCGTCCTATTGGTCAAGCAAAGTCACGACAAGGTCCAGAGTCACTCAGGCGTGGGAAGCAGAGGGAGCCACAACTACAGGAGCCCGTAGACTCTGATGCATTAACTATATGCAGCAGCCCTGCTCTTCCATCCGCCCCTTTCCACTGGCTCCTTCCCTCCACCTACCAATTCGGTGAAATCTATCCTGTTCTAGAAAACCTCCCTTCAATTTCATTATCCCCTGATAGATACTGTATCTGAGTCCATGACTGCTAGGGATTGAATGTATAACTGAAAATTCCCTGAATTAATTTCCACATAGGAAACATGATAATCAAAGGATAAGTAGTTTTAAAATGTGTAATAATCACAGCAGTTGTAAAGAACTCAGACAAACAAAAAACTTTTTCAAGAAGGACTATTGTTTTATGGTGATAATAAGAAAGAAGACTGGCTTTAGTTGGTTATATTTCTGTTTTTACATTCACTACTGACAATGCACCTCTTTATTATGTATGCAGAAGATAAATTTTCCCATTGCCCTGCCCCTCCCTGTACACCTATGCTCCAGAATCTCTCTCCTAAGTCTTAGAAAGGATGCAAGACATTTAACCTTGAAGTAACTCATTAAGTTAAAATATAAAACAAACAAAAAAATATCTATTTTATCTCTGGCTTTCCCTGAACTCCACTGGATGGGATATATACTTTTAGCTTTTTAAGTTGTTATATAGCCTATACAACTGGTCTGTGTTTCCTTGGAAGTTTGTGTTTCCATATGTCCACATCCATGTCTATATGAAGTATTTTAAACCTTTTCAATTTAATCAGAGAAGGCAATGGCACCCCACTCCAGTACTCTTGCCTGGAGAATCCCATGGACAGAGAAGCCTGGTGGGCTGCAGTCCATGGGGTCGCTAAAGTCGGACACAACTGAGCGACTTCACTTTCACTTTTCACTTTCATGCACTGGAGAAGGAAATGGCAACCCATTCCAGTGTTCTTGCCTGGAGAATCCCAGGGACAGGGGAGCCTGGTGGGCTGCCGTCTATGGGGTCACACAGAGTCGGGCACGACTGAAGCAACTTAGCAGCAGCAGCAATTTAACAGGTTTTGCTGTTGTTCAGTCACCAACTCATGTCTGACTCTGCATCTCATGAACTGCAGCACCCCAGGCTTTCCTGTCCCTCACCATCTCTTAGAGGTTGCCAAAGTTCATGTCCATTGAATTGGTGATGCCATCCAACCATCTCATACTCTGTTGCCCTCTTCTCCTTCTGCTTTTAATCTTTCCCAGTATCAGGGTCTTTCCCATTGCATCAGCTGTTTGTATCAGGTGGCCAAAGTCCTGGAGCTTCAGCTTCAGCATCAGTCCTTCCAAAGAGTATTCAGGGGTTATTTCCTAAAGATTGACTGGTTTGATCTCCTTGCTTTCCAAGGGACTCTCAAGAGTCTTCTCCAACACCACAGTTCAAAAGTATCAGTTCTTCAGTGCTCCACCCTCTTTATTGTCCAGCTTTACCATCGGTACATGACTACTAGAAAGACCATCAATAGGTATACAATAGTATGTAAGATTTTATTTGCATTTCCAGGCTATAAGAGCCTTGTATGCTGCATTTTACAGAATACCAAAGTGAAGTTTTTCTTTTATTTCTCTTGCTACATCCCCCCATCTAACTTCTTTTAGTACTAATCTAATTCCTTTTAGTTCATGATACTTTGGTAGACAAATTAGTCACCATTTTTCTCTGGGTTAATATATCTCAAAGCAAGTGTTTGCTTCTCACAGTAAGAAAAGGTAAATTGTTTGTGTAAGTAGAGGTAATCTCTCTCTGTCAGTTTTAAGACTTAGAAAACATCTCTTGGCTTCCTAATTTTCTTTTCCTTTATTCTCCCCACTAGTTGATAACCACCACAAACAGCCAGAATACTGCATGTAAGTTTGTATCTGTGATATTTGCAGCTTGGTTTAAGAAAATGAATTAGCTAAAAACCTGACAAAGATATCCTCTAGTCATTTTCTTGCCCATGTACCATGGTGAGGTGTTTCAGACACAGATAGGACTCCATTGGACTTGCATCACTTTGATGAAGCTCAGATAAGCAACTAGGTTCTGGGGTCTTTTATAAAAAATGATTTATTTTTCCTTATTTTTTAATTCCAAGATTTCACTGGGCAGATGAAGGTTTTTATTTTTTTAGAAAATCTCCCTGTCTTATGCAGTTCATGGTGTACTTTCCTCTCTTATTCAGATAAGATTCAGAAGAGCAATCTGGTGTTCATCTCAGTGAAAGCATCAAAATATCTTTGTCATACCATTAAATGGAACATTATGTAGTTACACAACATCATAAAGCTTTCTTAAAAGGTCACTGAAGAATCTTAAGTGATCTGAAAAATGTTCATGAGTTCAGTCAGTGGAAATAAACCACAGATCTATATATGCATATCAATATTAGTTATGTCTCCATTTTGAAGTCTATTTAACCAGGTAGTTACTTAGACAAAGAAAGTATACCAAACTATTAACAATGAGTGAAGATATTGTGAATTATTAAATACTTAAAATATAGTTATGCTTTTCAATAGTTCTATCGTGAACATGTATTATTTTTGTAATCCAAAATGATTAGAACAAAAAGCACTTATTAGTAAAAAGGATAATATTTCAAAATTCTAGGAAGATTTTTTTTTTTTGCCTCACAGTGAAGCTTGTGGGATCTTAGTTCCCCAACCAGGGGTTGAACCTGTGCCCTCAGCAGTGAAAGCACAGAGTCCTAACCACTGGAATACCAGGGAATTCTCCTAGGAAGACTTTGTCTTACAATAGAAGCTTCGATGAAGAAGTTTAATATACACAACCATTTTCCTTTTAGGTTTCTTGATTTTAATGATAGCTTGAGAGAATAATAATGGAATTGTAACTTTCCAGATATGATTTGTAAACATACATTCAGTAAATTCAGACATGTATAGGCAAGTCTGGTAGCATGCTGGCATCTATTTGCATGAAAGACAGAGGGTCTTGGTAATGTTGTTATTTTCTTGTAGTTGATGATTGGCACCACCATGTCCTCCAAAACCCCATCCATTGTGGCATGAAAGAATATTTTAACTTCCCAAGCACAGGGCGACATTTCAGCTGGGGAAGGTACTCATCATTGCAGGAGAACTGGAGGACACAGCTGAGTAGAGAATGTCCTTGAGGCTTGGCTACACCTTCATTCAGTGACAACAAACTTCCTACCCCACCCTCAGAAAAGTGTCATGGCTCTCAAGAGAGGAAGCTAGGAAAGAGAATGTGTTAAATAAACGCTGTCTTAACCAGTGTTGATGCAATGCAAATAGGCTGCAGGGCACCCAGTTTCATTAGTATACACCGAAACATCACTATACCCATCTGGTAGGGAAAGAGGGACAGCAGATGAGTGATGTCATGGGATCTCTTCAATCATAAATTCATTTCTTGGATCAACAAATTTTGAGATTTAAAGGAAAATATATGCTTTACCCTAACTTGTTAAAACTCCTATATACAATTTCCTAAGACCAGGGGAAGAATTAAGGCATGTATTTAAGTAATGATAACACTTCTTAAATAGTGTCTAGCACTATGCTAGAAACTGTAGAGCCTAAAGAAATAAGGCACTTCCTGAAAAGAATCTTAGGATCTTATTTAGGAGATAAAACAGACATATATACAGCACACAAACAACACTACATGTTCCAGGAGGTGTAGCAGAGTGAAATATAGATAAAGGAAGTGGTCTGTGACCATTTAATAGGTACTCTGTTTCGGCTCCTCTAAAGGTCAATCTAAGTTCCTTTTATTACTACTTGTGTCTAAGGTACAAGGGACAAGTTATGTGACTTCTGTATGCCTCAGTTTCTTTATCTGTAAAATGCTGAAACTAAATCTGCTTCATAAAAAATCTGTATATAATATGCTTATGTCTAACAGACATAAATAATACCTCAATAAATAACACCTCCTATTACTACCAAATGCCAAGAAAAATAGTTCAGAGAATACATCTGGTACTTGTTAAACACTGATTGCCAGAGAGGGACAAGACTTTTGACAGAAAGTGATGCCTTTTAGAAATGGCAGTCAGATTTTCAAAGAAGATTTTCAGGTTTGCATTTTATAAAAGGCTGGGAAATACTCATCCCAATGACAACTTCAAATCATTCCCATACAGAAAAGAAAGTAAATGGTAAGAAAAAATGTCAGTTAATTATTTTCTTAAAAAAAAAAAATAGATAACTGATTTGAGGTTTCTCTTTAAAGCTTGAAAAGTTCATGACAGTCCATGATGCTGACAATCCTGAAGATATTAAGCAAATCATTGCCCATTCAGGAAAGAACATATTCTAAAGTATATATATGAGTATGTAGTAATTTTTTGAAGTTATAAAATGATATTTCTTTATTCTTTCACTCACTCAGCAATACATATTAAGTGCTCACCATTTGAGGGATGGTACAATCTGGATAGTCTGTGCTTTCAAGAGTTTTTAAGACAGCCAATAAATAAGTGATTAAAAAGCGATGTGGCCAAGGTTAGCATGAGGCACTAAGAAGGCTGGAAGGGATATACAACGCAGGGATCAGGACGGACATCCCAGAGGAGATGCTGTCTAAATGGGATGCAGGAGGACGAGTACTGCAGGTTCCTCATCGTGGCTACAGTGCCCGTGTGGAAAACTCGGGGTGACGGAGTGTGGAGAGTGAAGCAGAGGTCATGTAAAAGAGCTCTGCCTCTATCCTGAGACCAACATCCACGTACTGAAAGATTTAAGGAAGGGGGATGGCATAAACTATTTTCATTTTTGAAAGATCACACTGGCTGCCTGCTGGGAACATGTTGGAAGGTAGACCAAGGCTGAGCTTTTATGGCTTTTATAGTTACAAAATCTCGTATAGTCTTCTGTGTCCACAGAATTGAGTGAAACTAAATGGAGACATTTGAGGGGTCCACCCTTGAGGAGAAAATATTATGCAGTGGTTAAAAGCACAGAATCTTGATTAAAAAGCAATAGTTTTGCCCAGTGCTCTCTCTGTGACCTTAGGTTCATCTGTCTCTATCTCTGGTTTCAGCTTCTTTATTTTAATATGGGAATAAAATTATGTCTGTCTGTATTAGAATTGGTTAACAAATAAATAAATGAACCAAATCGCAAATGCTTATTAACATGATAAAAATTTATTTCTGGTTCAAGTCAAGAAAAGGTACTAACTAAAATGATAAAATAAGTTAAAGGTAGCAGAACAAAAGCATTTCATGCAAAAATTATTTTATAGATATATTATTTATAACTAGTTAGAAGGCAATGGCACCCCACTCCAGTACTCTTGCCAGGAAAATCCCATGGACAGGGGAGCCTGGTAGGCTACAGTCCATGGGGTCGCCAAGAGTCGAGCACGACTGAGCGACTTCACTTTCACTTTTCACTTTCATGCATTGGAGAAGGAAATGGCAACCCACTCCAGCGTTCTTGCCTGGGGGAGCCTGGTGGGCTGCCATCTATGGGGTCGCACAGAGTCGGACACGACTGAAGCAACTTAGCAGCAGCAGCAGAAGACATATAAAAATTTTAATTTACAATAAGAAAAAGATTAAACACTTTGCAATAAACTTTAAAATGAAAGGTGTAAAAACTCTATGAGGAAAGACATAGAGTTCCTGAAAGCTAAGAAAAGAGACTTGAACAAATGAAAGACACTCCCAGTTTTTTAGGATTCAACATCATAAACTGCCGATTACCTAAGTTAATGAAAAATTTAACACAAACCCAACAAAAACATGAATAAAGTTTTTTATGGAGGTGCATGCATGGTAAGTCACTTCAGTTATGTCCGACTCTTTGCAACCCTACGGACTGTAGCCTGCAAGGCTCCTCTGTCCATGGGATTCTCCATGCAAGAATACTGGAGTGGGTTGCCATTTCCTCCTCCAGGATATCTTCCCCACCCAGAGATCAAACTCATGCCTATTACGTCTCCTGCACTGGCAGGCAAGTTCTTTACCACTATTGCAGACAAATTAATATTTAAAAAATCATGTGGAAAAACAAACCCATGTAAGAATAGTAAAAAATACATTAAAAAGGAAAGGCAAGGAGGAAGGTCTAGCTCAGTTATAAAACAGTCTATAAAGTCGTCTAATTAAAACAGTGTGACACTGACACATGAATAGACAAGCAAAGAGAGTAGATCAGAAAGCCAAGAAATAAACCCAAGTGCATATGAAAACAGTATATGCTAAGGTGGCATCCCAAATTACTAGGAGAATATGGTAATTTTAATAGATTATTCCGGGACAGCAGAATAATCATTTGGAATAAAACAAATTTAGCTCTACATTTTACACCATGTATAAGTATAAACTCCAAAGGGAATAGGGATCTAATTTTTTTTTTTAATTTTAAGTGTTAGAAGAAAACATTGGTGAATTCCTCTTTTAGCCTTGGTGCAGGAAAAGATTTCTTAACTATGACTCAATATTCAGAGACAATTAAAACAAACTGATAAATGGCTATACAAAATAATTTTTCTTCATGATAAAAAAGCCAAACACAACTAAAAAACTTGGAAAAATGTTTACAACATAGATTAAACTACAGATAAAGTACAAACACTGATGATAAAGAACTCTTAAAACTGAGAGAAAAAAAAATTTTATCCATTAAAATGAGAAAAGACATAAACAGACAATTTTCAAAAAGAGTTGTAAAAATGACCTTTTAAGATAGAAAAAGATGTTCAGCCTCACTAATAATCACAGAAATACAAATTAAAACTATACTGAGACATTGTTATCAGAGTGGTTACAATGAAAATTATGACAACACAGTCTGTAGGGATACAGGCATTCTCCTACACAAACTGGTACAGTATTCTCAGAGGGAAATTTGGCAATACCTAAGAAAATCACATGACCCTTTACCCTTCAATTCAGCAAATCTACTTTGGGGAATTTACCCTGATATACCTCCAATAATCCAAAAATACACTTGCAAAGAGTTACTGATCACAACACTGATGTTACAAAATATTGGGAACAATGTAATTATCTAAATACAGGAGAGTGGTTAAATAAGTTATGAACATGTGAACAGTTGTGTAACAGACAAAGGTAGAAAAGGATTTCTATGAACTAACATGGATTGTTTTCCAAGATACATGAAGTTAAAAAAGACACCTCTCCCCCCCAAAAAAAAAGTGCAAAAGAGTACCTTTTGTGTGTCACCTTTCATGAGAGAAAAGAGAGAAATAAAACAAACATTTATCTGCTTGTTTGTGCCAAAAGAAACACAGAAAAGAAAACCCAGAAACTAATAAGTTAAGGGATAAGAGAGAGAGGCCCTGAGTACCGACATCATGGGGGAAGAGGAAGGAGCAGTTCTCTGGGTACGACACTGTGCCATTCTGACTTTTAGAAACCATGACAATATAAATACATGATTCAAGTCAAGCAGAAGGAGGGAAGAACCCAAAATATAATACAAGCAGTAACAAATGAGCCTAACTCTATTACAGACTACACTGAAAGGAGTGGAAAACAACACACTGAAACAAACGTTTGAAAATCACTATCTTGATGATACACTCTGAGATTAAAGACTAAAGGCAAAAGGAAACATCTACAAACATCATAACACTGTTAGTAAGTTCCTTCATTTACCAAAATGGCATGAGTTAGTAATTCTGAAATGAACTCATGTACATTTTAGGATTGTTAAGGTAAGTAAGTAAACTCTGAGTGATGAGAGGCAGATGTCTTACTATCAGAGAAAGGGGTTACAAATGAGGAAAAGAGGAAGGCTAGAATAAACCCTGGGGTGTTGGACTGGATTAAACGTAAAAACTTGTGATGATGGTAGATGATTGATAGAATCATACATAGATACATAGATTTAGATGATGCATATGTGTGCATGTTTACACATACACAGATTTTTTTGGCTTTGTTTGCTGAGAGGGCCTAGAATCAATGACACCAATAGCAAAGAATGCATACAGCAAAGAGAGTTTGATTTCCAGACACCATTCTCTAATTTTAGAAACAAACGAAACAAAATAAGGGTTCTTGGAGAAGTGACTGATCCCATGGCTAGGGCAGGAAAAGCATAAAATTAGCTTGGAAAACCTTGAGATACAAGAAAGAAAAAGAAAGTGAAAGTGAAGTCTCTCAGTCGTGTCCGACTCTTTGAGACCCCATGGACTGTAGCCTACCAGGCTCCTCCATCCATGGGATTTTCCAGGCAAGAATACTGGAGTGGGTTGCCATTTCCTTCTCCAGGAGATCTTCCCAACCCAGGGACTGAACCCGGGTCCTCTGCATTGTAGGCAGACACTTTACCGTCTAAGTACTCAAAATAACAACAACAACAATAACAATAACAATAGACACATGTTGAAAGGACACAGAGGTCAGCTGGAAGAGGCTTCCAATNCTGGAGTGGGTTGCCATTTCCTTCTCCAGGAGATCTTCCCAACCCAGGGACTGAACCCGGGTCCTCTGCATTGTAGGCAGACACTTTACCGTCTAAGTACTCAAAATAACAACAACAACAATAACAATAACAATAGACACATGTTGAAAGGACACAGAGGTCAGCTGGAAGAGGCTTCCAATGATCAAATCTGGGCCAATTTAAAGAATAAAATAAATAATGACAGCAATGGATTATAACATATAGAATAAAATAAATATCCATGCTCTATACTGACATACATAAATAAATAATCAATAAATGGTAAAGAAGGGAATGCACTCTTTACAGAATTCTAATTAATAAATGTCCAGAAAATGATGAACATGTAAAAATCACTGACCAGCAAATAGTGGGCCAATACAGAATAAGAAACAGTATATTTACAGTCTTAAAGTATCTCTATAAGATACTAACTAAGTATGAAGGGGAAAAGGATTAGTTTACAGTGGAGAAATCCTGCAAACACTTACCTTAACCAAATGATTAAAGTTAACATCATCTATAATAGGATCTATCAACATCATGGACTCCCTGTATGATACATTGAGAAGCTCATAATATCACTTCTGTGATATTCTTATCACGTATATATAATATGAATATAATCATTATGAATTTAATCATAATCGGGAACTAGGATCATAGAGCATTAGAGATAATTGGCAAAAGCTGAATGATGTCTTATAGATTAATTAATAGCATAGTACCAATGCTAATTTCCTGATTTTGAAAACTGTACATAGTTAAGTAAGTTATTAACATTTGGGAAAACTGGCTAAAGACTATATGTGAATTTTATACTACATTTTATGCTTTTTTTCAACTTTTTATCAGC
>SJYT01048714.1:58317-125235 GCA_006410635.1 Cephalophus harveyi | reverse complement strand
AGCCTGAAATTATTTCAAAGTAAAAAGTTTAAAAATTAAAACTACTGAAAAGAATAAAAAGGTATTTTAAAACTCTGCCATCTATGGTTACAAAAGTTTGTTTTAAAAGGGACAATTTACACCCTCTTCAAATAAAATAATATTTTCTTCTCAAAACAAAAACATTAAATGTACATTTTACTTTATGAAAAGCTAAAATATGGAAAGATACATTCTTTACATAAATGCTCCCCCCGATCAGTATGTTCCCTCTCTCTGACTCAGTATTTCAATTTTCCAACTATTGCTCATATTTTTAGAGGATATGATCTAGGTAATGATGTAATTTTTCTGTAAATTAAATTCTAGTGATAATTTGACCCCAGTGGATATTGAGTGTCTTACAGTCTAATTTTGTGCATATTGTTCAAGGAAACAGATTTCAGAGAGCTCCATTTCTGGGCAAGCTATTAGATGTAATTTAGCAGCAAAGAAGACTTGGCTCGTATGCAGTAAGTACTTGTGCAATTATGAAGTTTTCATTTTAAAAAGTGAAGGTGGAGAAATGAAAATAAGATAAAGGCTCTAGAAAGGTCAGGCCAATTTTGCCAACCACAATATTCTTTATTATTCTATGGTTACTTCACATTCTTAGTATCGAATAAACTATATTGAAGCACTTTATTTCCAATAAGTAGCTAATTAAGATTAATGCTTTCTGTATTCTATTTTAATGAAATATTTTGCTTTGGAGGATTTAAATGAAAATACAGCAAGTCCCCTGACTTTACCACTAGAGGGCAAAAGACATTAAGAAACAGGGGGAAAATAAACTCATCCTTTGGAGATTCTCTGATTTTACAGTTTGAGATCTCTGGATAGCTACTTTCAAAAATGAATTTATTCCGAAAACAAATAAGATATGTACAAATGAGGACAGGAAGAAGTTAAGAGAGGAAAACTGTCATGTTTTATAAGAATGAAATCCCCAAACGTCTTCTCAACAATGCTCACCTACATATGTTTATTAATTAATTATTGATTTAGGTAAAACATTCAATTAAACATTGTATAGGCTGGCAGTGATAAATTGTGATACTTCCTCTCCTGGTGACGTTTGAGAAAAATATTGTCTGATGAATGCAATCGCTATCCAGAAAATGAGGAATGAGCTAGTCCTGAATCAATGAGGCCAAGGTCTTGAATTCAATTTGCGTATACATCAGTGAACATCTCCCTAAACCAGGATCACCTCCCTCACTCCAGTCAGCAAGTGCACATTTGGTCGAGGAGGAATGATGAGAGAGCGCGTGTGCACAGGCAGGCACCAGCACAGCACTGGAGAACCGAATCAAAAGTGCGCGTTCTATTGCTGACCTTAGGCCAATGAGATCTCCTCACAAATGGACGGCATTTTGATCTTAAGAATAAAAATAGTGTGTAAAGTAAAACAATTCAAATTTCTGCTGTTCCTTCTACCATCCTTCTTCCAACTACCCTTTTCTCATTTCTATTTTCTTTCTCACTTAAGTCACAATGTTGTTTTTTGCGTTTTTTTTTTTTTTCCTGTGATAGAGTGTGTACATGGAAGAGGTGGTGAATTACTGACTTTCATGGTTTAAGGAAGTTATTTTAACTAGTTTTGCTGCAATGGCTTGAATTAGGCTTGGAACTGAACACAATTGGTCTCTCCTTATCCTCTGCATGACATGGCACCTTACCCATTATAATGAGACCATCTGCTCCCTAATGAATAAAAATCTCTAACCTTCATTTCATAAATGAGGAATTTTGAGAGAAACTATACATATTGTTTAGAATCAAGTTGATATTTCTACATCCAAAATGGTCTTCGTTGGTTTGAGGATGATCATGACTAATACTGCATTTGTACAGCGGGAAATACCAGCATGTTTCCTCAGACTACTTCCAAATCTCTCTAAACTGGTAACAGTAAACTAGAGAGCTGAGAAAATCATCTTCACAATCTGCCCAAAACACTGTGCAATTATTCTGGATATTAAGAGCTAATTGGGAAGGAGGAACATTGTTTAGAATGTTTATTTACATTATTCTAGTATGTCTGTAATAATTGCAGTTTCTCTTTTACTTTTCAGAATAGTTCCATAAATAATTGTAGTATAGAAATGTTCTGCATTGTCTTAAAATTATTAAAGTCTATTTTTTGTCTAATATAGCTCATTATTTTATTTCTACTTCTTCACCTTCAGCTTTTTTTGATGTATTCTATTATAATATTTAGGTTTTGTTTCTTTAGATATGGGTGTTGTTGAGCTCAGTTATGTCTAATTGATGAAAATCATCTTTTAAATCAGCCAATTCTGACTGTTCTTATGCTGTGATACCTTTGGGAACCAAATTATTATTTAATAGAGTTGAATGGGCTTCAGAAGAAAAACCTGCATGCACTGGGCTCTGAGCCATCTTCCAGGAGCTGCTTGGTGTGATCCCACAGAAATTGATCCTATTATTCTACACTGAGCGCCTAACTTCTGTGAATTCATACAGGAAAAAGCATGGAGAAAAAGACCATGTCATGAGCATAGCAGAGTTCACTTTCCCACCCCAGGTACTCCTTTCTGGATGTATGTGCCCCTCAGGGATCCCCCATCACATTCTCCCCTTCCTGAACTTGGGTCAGATAGAATTCTTCCTTTTCCAGACTTGAATGACTCCCTTGCTCCAATCAGTTCAGTTCAGTCGCTCAGTTGTGTCCAACCCCTTGCAACCCCATGGACTGCATTTTGCCAGGCTTCCCTGTCCATCATTTTTTCAGCAATATCTAAGGCTATGCTAGTTTACATACAGCGCCAATTTGTAGGAAAGTGAAAGAAAGTGAAGTCGCTCAGTCTTGTCTGACTGTTTGTGAGTCCATGGACTGTAGCCCGCCAGATTCCTGTCCATGGAATTTTTCAGGCAAGAATACTGGAGTGGGTTGCCATTTCCTTCTCCAGAGCCAATTTGTAGGACAGTCAAGCTTTGCTCACACCTGAGGATAGGGAGGCTGGGGTGTATTGGAAACCATCCAACTCTATAGAATCAGACTGAGATTGAGGTCATCCCCCTCACACCTGGCGGGGCTTGAATATGCCCCACAGGTAGCAGAGACAGAAACTTCAACCACTCAGGTATATGAAGAAAATGCAGCTTCTTCATTTTCTATCACAGAGCTACTCTTCCTCACAAGCATTCACATTACTCGGTACCATGGGGTGGAAAACACTCTTTCAAATTTGCCGGTGTTAGTAAAGTCACTCCTTTTTAAAATGGACTCTTCCATATGCATTTTTCCTGGGATAAATGTTTAATCTTTCCAGTTTCCTCTCTCTTCCCCTGCTCTTTCTAAAGATAGAAAGGCTGGGCGGATGTGACCACATGGCAGAAAGGGCAAGGCATACCAGAGCCCTCTGACTCCTCCATAAGTGGTCTTGTTCCCTCCAAAAATGATGTATCACTGAGTCCACACTGGTCTTTGGCAAGCTAGACATTAGTCTAAATATGTTAATTTTTTCTAAGTGATTCAAAACCTTAAAACAACGTAAAGACAAAAACTATAAAAAGAGAACACTTATTTGTTTATTTAATAAACATGTGGTGAACCTCTACTGTGTGATGTGTATTATCTGGGATTTTCAGATACAGCAGAGGTGATCAAAACAGACAAGGAAGGTTTAGGAGATGATGGATAAGTTTATAGCACTAGCTGTGGGGATGGTTTCACAGGGGTATACTTACCCTAAACACATTAAGCTGTATATATTAAATATCTACAAATTCTGATTGTCAATCAAACCCCCAAAAGTAGCTCAAAATGTGGACTATGGCCCTTGCCCTCCTACTTGGCAAGAATGGAAAAGGATGAGAAAAAGTGAGGTAGATAACAAGCAATATACTGAATAATTAAATAAATAAAATATAAGTAAATAATATTGTACACTAAAAGCAGACAGGTAGAATAACAGGAAAAGTAGAACATAAGTTATCTCAATGGTTAAAGTTGTAATGGTTGTACCCTCTTTAGCATATTACAAACTATTGACTCATTTATTCATATTTCTCTAATTAGTTAATGCCTTTCCACTGTTAAAATAACATTTACCCATCAACAAAAGAAATACTATCTCAGACCAGCTAAATCTGCAAATTCTGGTGACTAAGAATCAATTAATTCTTAGTCAGGACCTGGGGTCTGACTGAAACTCCAGAGTGATTCAAACTTTGTCCAGTGATCATCTTTCTGCCATCCCTACCTCCCTTTGTCTTTCTAGAGTCACACGGCACTTATTAAATCAATGGGTCTTTTCAACGAGCCCACAGCTTTTACATTGTTTTTGTGACTGGCAATCAGGCAAATTTTCCTGAAATGAAACATTCTTAAAAGTTTACTTGGCCAGCAAGACATACTGTGTGTCCTTTCATTATTGTAATAATTTCAGCATGATTCATTAGCATTATTAGAATCAATGATGCCCTGTTAGCTTCTCTTGATAATTGGTCCATCGTTCAAGAGGTTTTGTTTCCTGGAAAATGAAAGATTGAGTTTACTGTTGAGTAATGTGGTGAATCTATCTTCTTTCAAAACCTTCTTTCTACACACATATTCCTATACTACTGTCATAATCTTTCTTATTCTTGGTATAGTTCTTACTCTATCAGAACTCCTGGGATTACTCACAGCTCTCTTTATCTTGCCTACAAATAGAAGTGAAGAAAAATACATATCTACGCTTTATAAAGGGTCATATACTCAGTGGAAGAAAGAATAAATTCACATCTATCAATTCTACCATTCTCCTAAAATTAATAAAAAATATTAAGCATATCTACTTCCTTTTGTATTATAATGTCTTTTGTGAACTTTACCATTCACAATTTTGAATATCATTATGAATTCATAAAATCATGAACTCAACTTGTTTATGAATAGTTATTTTTTAATGCCAATGGCTCCAAGTTAGACAGTGGAAGTATCTCAAAGCTGACTTTATTGTCCTTTCAGCACTACCCCCCTTTAAAACATCCTTCCATTCAGACAAAAATGAAATCCTCACAGAGCTCGGGTTTCTTTCACAGTGGAGAGTCAGAAGAGCAAGTGAAATCCCAGAAGGCAGAGTTGACATTATTTTACCACTCAACCTCTTCAATGATAGAACACATGTTAAGAGTCCACATTTATATGTTTAGTTTAGCACAGATTTCCTAAGTCCATTTTATTTTCTTCTAAAGTATTTTTTAGAACATACTTAAATCCAGAATGAAAATGGGCTCTTCAGTATTCAAATCAGTATTACCCTTCATTTTTACTTTTCAGCTGGACTTAGAACTCAAGTCCTTTTTCTATAGCTTCTACTCTTATTTTTCTGCTTGGGAACTGGGGAATGTTTTACAAAAGAAGGGACATATGAGCCAGGTCTTGAAGAAACAGAGAATTTACCACCAGACTGGTGTGGAGATGGGAGTGAGATATAAAGTGTATTCCAGGTAAAATTAAGCATGGAAATTTTAGTACAAGGGTACAGTTTACCCTTGAACAATGCAAAGGTTAGGAACACCGACCCTCAGCGCAGTTGAAAATTTGAGTATAACTTCATAGTCAGCCCTTCATATCTATGATTCCACATCCACAGATTTAACCAATCCCAGATCATGTAGTGCTGTAGCATGTATTTACCAAAAACAAAAAATCCACATATAAGCGGACTTATGCAGTCCAAACCCGTGTTGTTCAAGTGTTAACTGTATATAGGTACATCATGTACAGGTCCAGAAGCATATAAGTGACTTGGAATAAAATGATGGGAGGAGAAGGCAGTGACAAGAGATAAGGATAACACAGAATGTTTGATTAGCATAAGAGGGCACCTTGGTTGGCCACACCCTGGAGTTTGATTTTCACCCAGTGACTGATGTCATGACTAAATTGATTAGGTGATTTTAAGAAATATCCTGGAAAACTAATCAGCAGAGTAAATTTATAACAATAATTTCAAAACAGTAATTTATTTATACCATCAACCTTCCTTCAATGGAAAGAGTTCTAGACAGAGTTAAAGAAGGAGAATTTTATGTATAAACATTTTTTAAAAAATCCTTGATATTTTTATAAGCTGTGGTTGATGAGTCAAGCCTTAAGGGAAATATCATCACATTGTTTAAGTATGATGGTATTTACCTATCTCCTTCACCCACAGAAAAAGGGATCAGACATACTCATTGTGCCATGTCATAGCAGAATTCTAAGATAACCCCCAAGATCTCTCCCCCGCAGTGTTACAAATATGATTAGATTACATCTTTGATTAGGTTACATTATATAGCAAGAGTGAAGGGACTTTGCAGATGTAATTAAAGTCCTAAATTAATTGACAAATTCATCAAAAAGGAGATTATATCCTGAATTAATCAGTTGGAAGCTGTTTTAAAGAGGATTTCAGACTTCACTGAGGTCAGAGTCTCTTGTTGGCTCTGCAGAAGCTAGTTGCCAGAATAAGTTCTTACAGTTACAAGGAAACAAATTCTGCCAACAATTAGATGAGGTTGGAAGAGGAACTTGAAACTCAGATGAGACTCCAGACCTGCCTAATACCTTGACTGTAGCTTTGTGACATCCTAAGCAGAGGACCCAGCTAACCTGAATCTGTACTCCTGAACCACTGAAACTGGGAGATAAGTATGTGTTGTTTTAAGCTCTGAAATCTGTAGTATTCTGTTACGAAGCAATAAAATTAACATACCCATAGTGTGGTAAGGAAAATCATGAAAGTGAAAGTGTTGGTTGTTCAGTCGTGTCCAACTCTTTGTGACCCCATGGACTGCAGCCTGCCAGGCCCCTTTGTCCATGGAATTCTAAAGGCAAGAATACCAGCGTGGGTAGCCTCTCACTTCTCCAGGAGATCTTCCCAACCCAGTGGCTGAACCCTGGTCTCCTGCATTGCAGGCAGATTCTTTACCATCCGAGCCACCTTGGAAGCCCCCAAGGAAAACAATATGCCTCTTAAAATAGGCAGTGTTGCCAGGAGCCAGTGTGAGGAATCCCGCCCGTGACAAGGTCATGCAGTAGGAAGCCTGGCAAACGCAAGGCGTGTTCAGGTTTCAGGGGTTCCCCCTGGAATTTCCTGAGCATCCACCCCCCAAAAGAATAAAAATCTGCCGGCCTTTTTACTCTGCTTTTCCACTCTTCTGATATTCTCTGGAAAAGTCAATTCAAGGCTTTAGTCTTCTGCATTTGAAAGGGATGTTTCAGTTAAACCCCCTCTGATAACTCTCTAGCTTGCTTGCCTAACAGGTTCCCCAGACCTCTTACAGCTTGTGAATTGCTTACAGCCCCCAACTGCGAGAGGCACAAAGCTTAAAAGCATCTTAAGGAAACAGAGCCTTTTCTAAAGAGTTAAAAATTACATTGGTGAAGGTTTTCATTGTTGACTCAATGACTGCTGCCAGACCTCCATATTCTTTATCTTTTAGGCACCTGGAGGATGTTAATCAATGTAAACGGGACATGGAAAAGGATAGATAGTGGTTTTGATGTTAGCAACACTAGACTTTTGAGTTAATTACTTTTCTTTGTTATATATCACTGCACTCCTCTTGTGTCCTTGCTATGTAACAATGTAACTTTATTTAGTGCTTTCTGAGAGTGGCACCAGACTTTGGGAAGATCAACACAAATAAGTCTTCTGGTTGACAAATCCTTATCAGGAAAAAGGTTGTAAAATGTTAAATTGGCTCTCTGGCTAGAAGACATGTAAATCACCTAAGACTTGTGTATACAATTAGGTAGGCAGAGAAAAAAAGCCTGGTTTTGATAAGAGTCAGGGCTGCTGACACTGCATAATTTTGTATTGCCCATTGATCTCTATGTACAATCAAAGGTATATAAGGAGACTCTAGACAATAGAGAAATGGGATCAGTTGCTGGACTGGTTTCCACCGTGTCTTCTCTTCCTACTTTAATTTCAGGCTGAATTCCCATCTGGAGCGGGCGGCTCATCATGTCTACTTACCTGCCCCGGCTTTCAAGTACTGTGAGATAAAGTGTCCAAGGCGGGGCACTTTCCAAAATTCGAACGGACGCCGGTGGCCTCACGTAGATGATGCAAACTTCTTGTCTGAAGTTTTATTAGTTCAGCTCGTAAACCAAGTTATTCAGCCTCTTTTCCCCACTTAATTTTCCTACTATACTATCTCTTTCTAATCTAATCTCATATTAATAAATAAATAAGTTTTCCTCGCCGACGCCGTCCACCCTTCGAATTCCCTGGATCCCCCGGGGCTGGACCCCGGCACAGTGTGGATAGTGGTTAAAGGCACAGAGTCTAAAACCAGCTTACATGGGTCCATATCCCAACATCACCCCTTACTTGCTATGAAACTTTTGGCATGTTCTTTCATGCTTCCATGCCTCAATGTCCTCATATGAAATGAGGATAAACACAGGACTTAGCTTGTAAGATTATTCTAGAGAATTAAAGGACCTAATTTATGTAAAGTCCTGCTATCCTTATATGGTGCTTCCCTACTAATTAGCAATGGATCTGGATATTAAAGTCTATCTCCCTCTAAACAAATAAGGGTGTCATCCTATTATGAACATACAAGACATTTGATAAAAAGATCAAACTTATCACTTTGATAAGATTCCATAATCAATTTCATTCAGAAAAAAAATACATTTTAAAGGATGAAATAATGTAAGAAAACAAGATCTCAGTTTTAAAGTACAAAATCTCTTAATGTTCCCCCTCCCCCTTAAGATCTAGAGATCAGTCACAGTTCCAAAATAATCACTAAAATGCATGAACAGCTGCTTCACTCTTGTTAACTGCTGCATGTTATTTCCAAGGAATTACACAATGAAAAAATTTTATATATATATATACAATAAAATTGAGGGAAAATACTTTGGGGTAAGTTCTGCTCTGATAGGTAGAAAGATAAATGCATAGATAGATGTATAGAAGAGATACGAGATAGATATAACGGGTGGATGGATGGATGGATTGGTGGTAGGAGAAAGGGAAGGAAGAGATAGGCTGGACTCCTGATCATGAGAAATACATCTTGAATTCCCTGGGCCAAATGGATTGAACTTTTTAAAAATCACAACATAAATGAAACTTTTTCTAAATCACTAAACATTGTTGATTCATAACATTTTTTAAAATTCAGGCAAAACTGAAAATGGAAAAACCTCTCCTTAATATACCTAACTAGAAGGATTTAGACAGGAATGTGGAATGAAGTATACTGTTGTCAAAGACCAGATATATCAGAATCACATGGGAGAACTTAAAAAAATTGTAGATACCTAGGTTTCCTTCCAGAGAGTTTGACCAAGTCTGGAGTACAGACCAGGAAACTAGTTTTCTCTGTGTTAGTTAAGGTAAGGTAGGCTGTAGTAACCAACAGATTCCAAAATATCAGTAGATTAACACCAAGACCAAGACCAAGTGAAGTCACTCAGTTGTGTCCAGCTCTTTGCAACCCCCTGGACTATAGCCTACCAGGCTTCTCCACCATTCATGGGATTTTCCAGACGAGAGTACTGGAGTCGAATGCCATTTCCTTCTCCAGGGGATCTTCCCAACCCAGGGATCAAACCTGGGTCTCCTGCATTATAGGCAGACGCTTTACTGTCTGAGCCACAAGGGAAGTCCAGTAGAAATTAATTTCCTGCTCACAAAATTGCTCACAGTGAGGCTGGTGGGGAGGCTCCCCTTCATGCAGTCACTCAGTAACCGACCCTTTCCATCTTATGGCTGGCTCCTCCATACTGAATAGTTCCACTGGCATTTGATCTCCCACCAGGTAGAAGGAGAAATGGCATGGAGGAGCTCATATGGAACGTTCTAATGCATCTGACTAAAAGTGGCATGTATTTTCCCTTTTGCTCCTATTCTTTTAAGGAGAACTTTGTTATATGGTCACTCCTAACTGTAAGGAAGGGAGGAAAATATAGCTACTGGGCCAGTAAGCTGATTTCAGTGAGCAAGAATTAGTCTCTGCTGTGAGCACCTCATGTGATTTTGACGTACAACTGGTACAAAATTGAAAATTCACAGGTGAACTATAAATTTGAATAAAAATAATCTAGGTTCCAAATAGTCATCTGATCCTAGGCAAAATATTTCTCCTCTCTATGCCATAATCTTTTTGATCCCTCATCTTTTAAGCGAGGATTTTAAAATCCTACATCTCAAGATTATTGTGAGATCAGCATGAGGTAATACACGTAAAACTATTAGAATAATAACCGACATTTTAGTCAACATTCATAAATAGTCAAGATAATAGTCAACATAACTACATTGTTGCTTTGGATAAAAAAGAAAGCATGATTTCATAAAAGAAAGCATGATTTTCATAAAAGAAATCATGATTTTCTGTTATCTGAGCTAAGACATCAGATGTAGCAGTATCAGAATAGATATATTATTCCAACTAAATTGTTGGATTGCAAAAGTTTGAGAAAGTAGAATCTTAACACAACAGAGGTTGACTTCTTGCTCTACTAAGCAAGAGTCAAGCACTTGGGCAGCTTCCCTCCAGGTGGTCATCCCAAGATCCAGTCTTTTTCTGTCTGGTGGCTCCACCCGGGGCTTTATCATCATCTTAACCAGTGTATAGCAACACCCTGGTGACACACCAGGTGATGTGATCTGAGCTAAGAATTAGGTATCTCAGTATCAGAATATCTGAAGTTCACAGAGAGGAAAATTAAGAATTGAAGTGAAAGAAATCTTAAAATATTGAGGGATTGAAAATGTTGGTAGTGTAGCTCTCAAATAGAGCTTTGTAACAATCTGATTAACACATATTGCAATTCAGGGAGTTTGAGGTATTTTTAGATTTAACTTTTGCCACATACAAATTTGTACCTTACAAATTTGTAAGGAACCCTGTGAGCACTCAGGTGCAGAATTGGAGCTGAGCTGTGCAGTACCTATCATCTGAATCAACTGATACCATAATGGATGAGTTAAATTCTATATAATTTAAAGGATTAATTTACAGAGTAGTTCTGAAGTTTGGATTAGTGTGAGGACACTAATCAACACAATTATATATCAGAAGCAGAGAATGATCTCTGTCTAGGATTTTTTTTAACTCAGCCACAGATTTCTTTTACAATAATATCCAGCTGCATTTGCAGATTTTTGGGGAGAAGTTACAGTATGTACATGACAGTGAGAAATAGCAGTGTTAGTTTCTGAGAGAGACCACAAGAGAAAAATTGCATTTACAGTGGTTGTTAAAAACTGTTAACATTTTTAGTAATCAACTGCTGAATAACTGAAACACAACCCCTAAGCCACAAGAGAACACCCATGCTCTTCTGGCCTTCAGATTCCAATTTGAGGAATGCACCCCTAATTAAAATAACTAAGAGGAAAATAAGTCCCTGTGTGCCTCATCTTCTTGGTTTCTCCATCATTTTCCAACTTTCCTCATTTCAAACCCCATTTCCCTTAACACCTTGGCATATTCTCACACTTTAGATGCTGTCATCCCTAACCCTTAGAACTTGCTCTAGTTATAAACTCTTGCTGACCTGATAAACCTATAAGGATCTGTCTCCTCCCGCCATGGGCATCATTCAAATGTGGCAGTCAGTGTTCTCAACCCAGTAAGTCCTCTGCTGTTGAACTCTTGCCTTACCTAGATCACATATCAGGGAAGTGGGAGGAAGAAGACACTTGGGGTACCTTCTATGTGCCAGTCCTTATAACATCATTTCATTACCCTGGTGATCTTGGGAAATTACTTGAGCAATACAGCTTCCTCTCCTACCTCTGCAAAATGAATATGGTTACAATTTCCTAGGCTCAAATAATAGCCACTGTTTATTTGGGTCCTCACTATGTGCCTGGTTCTCTGTTACATGTTAGATGTATTATCTAATTTAATTCTTAAAACATCCCCAGGGAGTAAGTCTTAGTATCATGCCCACATTTTTAGATGAGGAAACTAAGGCAAAGGAAGGTTAAGTGACTCAATCAATCTGGGTACAGTGCTTGGAGCATCAGAGTTTCCAGGTGATATCAACTCAGCTGATTTATTTACTTCCTAAAATGCAATAACATACAACAGAAAACTGTCATGACTAGAGGCACATTTAGCATAAATGCCAGAGTCCCATCGTGTCCTTTGTTAAACAGTACTTCTGTGTTGGTTCTTTACCACAAAAGCCTACTTTACCAAAAACCAAGTAACACAAACTTAAATTTGACCTAGTTTAATAGAAATGTGGGTTGTGGTTCAATTATTCAGCAATCGCTTACTAAGAATTTAAACAGTTTTTAACAACCAGTATAAATGCAATCCTTCTCTTGTGGTCTCCCTCAGAAACTAACAGTGCTATTTGTCACTCTCATGTACATACTGTAAATCCTCCCAAATAACCTGCATATGCAGACAGAGCTACATTCCTACAGACATGTATATTTAAATATATTTATGTGTTTAAATGTATTTAATTTAAATTCAAATGGTGTGGGTTTAAAGAGGTGTCATAGAATGGGTCTCAAGATGACGTTCCAGCTAATTCAAGCACCATTAACTTTTACATTTACTGTCCAATTTACTGGCAGTGGCAATGAAACCTTGATTTTGCTCCATAATAGTCTGTATTATTTTCTTCCTGTTTAATGAATAGACAAGCTCAAGGGGAGAGAATCCAGGAGCGCTGGTGTCAAGAGAATGGTCAGATTGGCCAACTAGCTGTGGTTCCCTCCACTATTTGGAAATATGTAGCTGAAATGAGAAGGTAAATAGGTGATACAATCTAACAGCAGCCAATAGTCACCCCTACCCTGCTGGCCACACTCTGCTCAGTCTGCCAGGCAGGAAGGATTTCTAATAAAGAGAAAAACAAGGGTTATACACAGATTCCAATGTAAGAGCAAGCTATTGCCTTCCTGTTTCCTACTGGGTTTTGCAGGCCTCCTTCAGCTACTCTGGGATGTTAGAATAAGCAATCTGTTTTGAGTTTGAAAAGGTTTGATGTTCCTCTATGTGGGGGTGTTCAATTCATCAGAAGAAAAAAGTGCCAGCCTCCTGCTCTCAGTAGTGTAGTATGGAAATGTAGCACATCCTACTCTGACATTTCTCTTCTGCCTCCTTAGCCCCCGTTGCAAGATTGTGGTTTCCAGATTGTTTTGCTTTTTCTTTCTCTAAATTAGTTTTACTTTTCATGCCAACAGTCTTTACTTCAGTTCAGTTCAGTCACTCGGTTGTGTCCTACTCATTGTGACCCCATGAACCGCAGCACGCCAGGCCTCCCTGTCCATCACCAACTCCCGGAGTCTACCCAAACTCATGTCCATTGAGCCAGTGATGCCTTCTAACTATCTCATCCTCTATTGTCCCCTTCTCCTCCTGCCTTCAATCTTTCTCAACATCAGGGTCTTTTCAAATGAGTCAGACCTTTGCATCAGGTGGCCAAAATATTGGAGTTTCAGTTTCAACATCAGTCCTTGCAATGAACACCCAGGGCTGATCTCCTTTAGGATGGACTAGTTGGCTCTCCTTACAGTCCAAGGGACTCTCAAGAGTCTTCTCCAACACCACAGTTCAAAAGCATCAATTCTTCTATGCTCAGCTTTCTTTATAGTCCAACTCTCACATCCATACATGACTATTGGAAAAACCATATAGTCTTAGGTCCCATTAACTAAAGTTCTAATACTTTTGAAGCAATGGGGAAAGCTGGTATTAGCCACCAGCCAGGGCTGGACAAATGGGTTTGCAAACGTTCCACCTTCATGCTTTGTGCCATGTGACACTCCGTTTCTGAGGCTCCCGGAGCACTGGATTTCAATAGAGTTTTCCTCCCACCGCCATGGCACTAGTTTGCAAATCTCAGATGATTAAATCCACTGCCTCCTACTTATCTCTCAGAGAAAGTCTGTCAGGCCCTTGTAGCAATGACCCTGAGGCATCTCAGGAGTGCCTGAAAGGTGAGGTTCTGAACTCTGGCCATGTCCCCCTGGCGGTTAACTCTACCTGGGGCCCTAAGCCATTTCTTGCTGTGGTTCAGTTGCTAAGTCATGTCCGACTTATTGAGACCCCGTGAACTGCAGCACACCAGGCTTCCTGTCCTTCACTATCTCCTGGAGTTTGCTCAAACTCACATCCATTGAGTAGGTGATGCCATCCAACAATCTCTGTCGCCCCCTTCTCCTACCTTCAATCTTTCCCAGCATCAGGGTCTTATCCAATGAGTCAGTTCTGCATCAGGTAGCCAAAGTATTGGAGTTTCAGCTTCAGCATCAGTCCTTCCAATGAATATTCAGGACTGATTTCCTTTAGGATTGACTGGTTTGATCTTCTTGTTGTCCAAGGAACTCTCAAGAGTCTTCGCCAGACCACAGTTTGAAACCATCAATTCTTGGGTGCTCAGCCTTCTTTATGGTCCAGCTCTCACATCCATGCATGACTACTGGAAAACCCATAGTTTTGAGTGCTGTACTCCCAGCCTTGAGGGGCAAGGTTTCCTGCTCTGCCTTGGGCCAGGCATCAACCTGCAGCAGCTCTAGTTCTAGCTCAAACCGACTCCCCAAAGGATCTCTTCTCTACCCTCAAAGTCTATGGAAACTTTACCCGCTTCTGCTTTTTATAGCCATTCATCTTTAAATCACATCCACCTCTACGGCTCCCTTCCCCGTCAGGGGAGGGAAAGAGGGCAGAGGTAATGATGTCTCCAGTGAAAGTCCCTGATGGTTATCTCTTCATCTATCCTAGTAGACTATGGACTATGGAATTAGGGAGAATGAAAGATTAGTTATCCTCTGAGAACAGCTTTAATGTTAAACTACCTGGGAGTATCTAAATCTTTAAAGGGAAAATAAGTGCAAGAAAAACAACCCACTAGTGAGGGTGGATTTTTAAGTTCTTAGTTAGAAGAGTTCTAGCTGGTTTTCAGATACAGTGTCTGATCATTCGAGTGGTTGCTGCAGTGTAGAAATGGGAGCCACCAGGAACCAGGGCCAGATGATTTATTTTTAGTATTTAGACAAACATCTCTGTACAATTTAGATCTGAGAAGCAGGGTTCAGGATTTGGGATTTCTAGGGAAACAAGCGCAGCCCCACTTCCTCCCAATGTGGTGGTGGAGGAGGGTGCTGCAAGTGAAACACCACATAGTTATGGAAGCCTTAACTTCCTGGTGTAGCAGTTACACAGAGCAGTTTTCTTGACCTCAGGAATTTCCAGTCTTTAACAGACGAATGTGTAACATACAGACATACATCTATATACACACATACTATATTCACACATATAAAACGTGAGCTGCACTAATTTTGTGTTGCAGGATGGGGGAGTAGAGGGGTACTGGAGAAATGGACACATTTTCAACAGGTTTCTCATATTTTTCTACATTTGCTTCTTTTTGTCCCCCTTCTCTACAAGGATGGTGTTTAAAAAAATTAATGCACATTTAATTTTCTTAAAAGTTTATGGCTTTTTCTTAAAAGACAAATATGTTTAATCAGTGAACTACTGAACTCCTCTGCTTCATTTTTCCTGGTAACCTATTAACAACTAGAATATGGTTTGGCAGAGTCCAACTTGAAAAATGGCAAGTGTGATGGTTAATTTTATGTGTCAACTTGGCTGAGCCACAGTGCCCAAATACTTGGTCAAACATCATGCTTAAAGTTCCTATGAGGGTGTTTTTTGTATGAGATACACATTTAAATCAGTGGACTTTGAGTAAAGCAGATTGCCCTCCTTAAGGTATGTGGGCATCTTCCAATCAGCTGAAAACCTGACTAGAACTAAAGGCTTGACTTCCCCTGAGCAAGAAGGAATTCTACCAGCAAACTGCCCTTGGACTTAAACTGTAACTCTTTACTGATTCTTCAGCCTGCTGATCTTCCCCATCAGATTTTGGACACACCAAGCCTGCAAAATTGCAGAAACCAATTTCTTAAAATAAATTTCTTTATATATGTGTGTGCATATATACTGGTTCTGTTTCTCTGGAGAACCTTGACTAACACATTAATGTGAATTTAGAAAACAAAATGGAGTGTATTTCCAGAGAGACTGTTATTCATTGTAAAAAAAAGACAATAAGAACACACACATTTCTAATACTCTATACAAATAGATTTTGAGATAAAGTTAAAAACCAGGCACTGTGATTAACTGTGAAACATGTCAAAACAAAGTAAATCTTAAAGGAAAAATTACCACCATAAGAAGTAAGGAATTAAGACATCCACCCCCGCCCCCCCAAAAAAAAATCCTAGGTTCTTACTGAGGGACTATCTAAGGCAAGCCAGACAGACATGAAGCTTTAAGTTGACATGCTGGCAAAGGCCTCAACTCAGGGCTGGCTGATGTGTTCATGCTCTCAAAACAGAGCCACGGAAAGAAGGATGCAGAGTCATGTGCTCTGCATGATAAAAGCACAACTAGAGAAAAACTGGAGAAACCAACACCCCGAAAACACAGAGTCAGTGTAAGGATTGGAAGGGAAAGGCCTGAGACAGTTCCCAGGACCCTTGCTGATCTTTTCACTGAGTACAAGACAAGGTACCAGAAGCAAGTCATCCCATCCTGGACCTTGAGATGGGATGACTTCACTTTCCCTTTATCCATGCTACTTTGACACCTCTACATTTCTTAAAGCTTCTGTTAGCAATTTTTTTTTTTTTTTTAAAAATTTTTCAGATACTTTTTCTAAGTATCAGAACACTGCAACTTTGCTTAACTAGACTTACAGTCCAGTTAACTATATTAATTTGATTTCAATACTATGTGGTCTCCTAAAAAAAATGTGATGTTTACAATAAAAACACAAGGGCATATATTCTTAAAAAGTCAAAGGAAAAAAGTCAACAAATAAAGTGAAAAGCGAGATTATATTCTATTTTAAGAAAAAAGCAATAGAAAAACAGCTAAGTTTCAAATACAATTCAACAAGCATTAACTAGACACTTCTTTACAAATCTGCTTCATCAGCATAGCATGGATGTGAAGAGGGGTACCACTTCTAGTTGTGGCCTAAGATCCAGTTACTTAACTGCTCTGTGTCTCCCTCTATTTTCAGAATGGAGATAATAGGGGGGAAAATTAAACATTCCCTCCAACTTACCACAACTTCAAATTATTAGTTTTTTCTCCATTCTTAACCCAGTGAAAATTCCTGAAAGAAAAATTTAGGAGAGAAAGGAGAAGCAACATTTATTGCATACCAACTATTAGTTGGCACACTATAAATAATCTCATTTAATCACCAAAAACCTGTGAGAAAACATTTTTATCAATATACACATGAAATAGAGTCTTAGAGCCTCCAAGGCTTAGATCAGAAGCTCCAAATGACCTAAAATCTATTCTCTTGTGAAGCATAGCATGGAGTAATGCTCCACAGAGCAAGGTACCTAGGTCAACCAGCCTTAGAATCACTCAAAATGCCTGTTAAAACTGAAGATTTCTATTTAAGTTCACACAGACATATTTTTAATTTCAATCTTTTGATGGTAACAGAATTTCAATCTCTTGACAGTAGTGGTTTTCAATAAACCAATACCATGATTCCTCTGCACACTCAAGAGCCATTGGCTCCCTGGTTAAGAGAATAAACTCTGAAGTTTTGCTATATTCTAATATGTGACTCAGGTCATATTACTTAACCTCTCTGAGATTCTCTACCTTATCCAAAGCATGAAGATAACAGAACCCTGTAAGGTTACCATAATGATTACATAATGGATGCACAGTGCCAAGTTCATGGTCTGGTCTGGAACACAGTAATTATTATTACCTCCACATGACATTAATTTTATTTCCTCTTTGCTTTCTCTTTCAACTTCAGGATTTATTAGGTTTGGTTTCCTCCCCATCATTCAACTGAAAGCAGGCAAGTGCATATCCTAACTGGCCTCCTTTCCAAATCCAATGACATTTTTTTAAAAATCTCCTTAATCTCTGTATCCAGTTTGCCTATCAATTAGTCATTAAAACTGTATTGCAATACAGTTGTAAGTCCAACTGCTCTGGACCATACAGTGGGCCACATGTAAGGTACACAATGGTGAATAATGTCAGGTGCAATCCCTACCCTCATGGAGCATTCAGGCTTGTGCTGGGACTTTGACTTCAACAAGTAACTGCATATAACCACATTAAGAAATGATACAATCAAAGAACAGAACAGTGTGCCTAAAAGAGAGTGACAGAAGGGATATTTCATCAAGGAATGTCAGGGAATGTCTGGGACCAGAGAAGGCAGGTTTCTTCCCACAGAAAGAACAGCAGCAAGTGGGAAGACTGTAAGGTAGAAAAGAGCTTCTCGGAGTGAAGGACATAATACAGCATCCATGTAGTTGGACAAGAGGAAGGGTGGTGTGAAATGAACCAGGAGAACAGGCATGGGCTTAGTGATACAGGGCCTTGTAAATCATGCTGAAGGTTTAGACTGAATTCCAAGGGCAACTTGGGGCCACTGGGAGGACTCCGAGCCAGAGATGATACAATCACTGTGGCTGTGATCTGGGGAATGGATTAGAAGTAGGCTGGGAGAGACTGAGAGATCAGTTGGTTAGGGGGTTTTGGTTATGGATGCTGAAAATGTAAGTAGACACACAAGTAGAAGAATCTGAGATAAATTTTTGGTGGAAAATTGAAAGAATCTGGAGATGAACTGGATGTGGAAAATAAAGTGTAGTCGCTCAGACATGTCCAACTTTTTGCGAACCCATGGACTGTAGCCCATCAGGCTCTTCTGTCCATGGGGATTCTCTGGGCAAGAATACTGGAGTGGGTTGCCATATCCTTCTCCAGGGGATCTTCCTGACCCAGGGATTGAACCTGGGTCTCCCTCATTGCAGGCAGATTCTTTATCATTACTCTCAAGCTCAACTTTGAGCATCAGGCTGAATAGTTGAGCCATTTACCAAGAAAAGACACAAAATCATTGTCTGGGGGAAAGGACCAGGATCTGTATATTTCTAGAAATCGCCCAGATGATTCAATGGCTAGTCCCAGTTGAGAAAAATCAAACAAGAGGGGGTGCTATAGAGGATAGTAGTTAAGTTTAATGACTAATGATTGTATATCTCTTTGGAGGTAGCTTGCCTTGTTCAAAATTTGTCACTGAGGAAGTTGGCTTCCTCATTTGTAAAATGGAAATAACAACAGAACATATGTTATAGAGCTGTTGTAAACCATTACTCTTATAAAATATTTGGAACGTTTTCAAGCTACCCTTCTTATATCAGTCAGTTGAATCAGCCAGGTGCTTTCACATCTCCAAGCTCTTGCTTCTCCTTTTGCTTCTTCCATGTTGTGATATCCTACATTCTCTTCAGAGAGAGTCTTCCTTGACTACTCCCCCTACTATCACCATCCCCAGACAATCATCAAGGCCATTTCTCCTGGTACATGATCATAGAATTCAACACATTCCATTCAGTCACTGAGTCGTGTCCAACTCTTTGCAATCCCATGGACTGCAGCACGCCAGGCCTCCTTGTCCATCATCAGCTCCCAGAGTTTACCCAAACTCATGTCCATTGAGTCAGTGATGCCATCCAACCATCTCATCCTCTGTTGTCCCCTTCTCCTCCCACCTTCAATCTTTCCCAGCATCAGGGTCTTTACAATTATTTCTTTATTTGTCTCCTGAACAAGAGTTTAAACTTCTAGAAGTAACCAGCCTTATCTTACACAAATTTATGTCCACAGAACTTACTCTGATGTCATAGACTGAAAACCAGAATGAATTTGTTGGATTTAATTGAATTTAGCTAAGTTAAAAAAAACATGCTACCCTCAGGGAACAGATCCTATAAACTCTGGTTTAATTATGTTGTCCTATGATGCAAACACAGCAAGTTAACACTCAAGGGATATAAAAAATTTACCCTAAGTGGCTATTTAGGCACAAACTTAAGCCTAAACCAGTCATGCCAAACATAACACCTTTCTTATCTGCCTCTCACCTCTGCTTTGTTCTTCCTGGGCAATGTGGGGCCCATGCCTCTCTGAGGAACAGAAGAAGGGGAAGGCAGTTGGGGAGGAAGAGACATACTCCTACAACTTTACAAAACCTTCCTTCACTCCTTAATGGGGGAAAGGAAGGTAGAGAGAGCTGCTGCATGTGCTAGAAGAAGCATGTCAGATTGGTTTGAGTCCTCTGTACCCCTGTGGCTTGGTATAGTCTGTCTAAACACCAGTAGGCAAATACTAGTGACATTACAGGCAGAGCAAACTGGCCCAGAACAATTTTTGTAAGAGACTCATGGTTTTCATCATGACCTTGTATGGAAGCAAAACTTGATCTCCTTCATGCTAAAGCTTCTGGAGCCTTCAACCTCCAAAAAGCATGCATGATGGACTAGTTGTACAGTTTAAACCAAAGTCTGGAGACTTTGGTCTGGAGACCTCAGTCTCCAGAAAGTATGCAGGAAATAGTGGTCAGGCATCTGAGACTGAAATAACCTGATAAAAGGTTTGGATCCCTGAGAGAAAAAATGAGAAGAATTTGTCATTCTATTCTTTAATCTCAAGGCAAATGGGCATAGCAGGAGGCAGTTTTAAATGTATAAACTGACAGTTTTTGGAGCCAAACAAATCTGTGTCCAGTCCTGACTCATTCACTTTAGTTCCCATGCTCATTAAAGTTAATACTAAATAATAATGATAATAACAACAGCTAACACCAACCAGTCCATCCTAAAGGAGATCAGTTCTGGGTGTTCACTGGAAGGACTGATGTTGAAGCTGAAACTCCAGTACTTTGGCCACCTGATGCAAAGAGCTGACTCATTTAAAATGACCATCCCCGATGCTGGGAAAGATTGAGGGTAGGAGGAGAAGGGGACAACAGAGGATGAGATGGTTGGACTCACTGACCATCACCAACTCAATGGACATGAGTCTGGGTAGGTTCTGGGAGTTGGTGATGGACAGGGAGGCCTGGCATGCTGCAGTTCATGGGGTCACAAAGAGTCAGACATGACTGAGTGACTGAACTGAACACTTAATATGTTTATTACATGCCAGACTGTTCTAAGTGCCTTACATATGTTAACTCATCTTAGTCCTGAGAAAAATAAAATCTACCAAGGAAGACACTTCTCTCATACTTTACAGTGAAAGAAACAGTCCTTCACTGTTAGAATGATTGAGTAAATGGTTCAGTTCAGTTCAGTTCAGTCGCTCAGTCATGTCTGACAGTAAAGAGCAGAGCCAGGATTCAAACCCAGGCAGTGTAGGTTCTGAACCCATGTAGTCTGGCTTCAAACACCAGGCTTACATCCACTGCATTTCCCTGCCTCCATGTGCCTCAGTACATCATCTGACTTTGGGAATCTATGTTTCATTGTCAAGTGGGTATAATTCACGTGGGTATAATGAGGCCAACCTTAGTGACGTGTTGAAGGATATGGTGTAGGGAGAATCCTGAACACCAAAGGAGCACTTAGACTAGGTCAAGTGCCTTTAATTTTCAACCTGTGTGCTCATAATGTATTAAGTGAATTCTAGGAAAATGCTAATAAAAGTCAGTTCTCTAGAGTATCCAAGAACAGCAAATGTATGGGTGTGTGGGTTGGACAAATTGGATGCTCCAGAATGTACTTTTCTGAAATTTTCATTGATCCAGAAGGCAGTTTTAGTCTATAAAGTCAATTATCTCAATACTTCTAAATAAACAATGGCTTCTGTTGTCAACAGAATCCCACCAAAGAGCACTGACCAGCTGGAGGTATGAGTCAAAAGGTGGGAGAGCCTGAGGGAAAACATTTAGATCTGGAGCAGCCAGTTCCAGAAAAGTTCCTGATGCATGACCAGAACATTTCCAGAAGGGAAGAGGAAGGCCAGTGTGATGAGAGGAATCTGCATGATCAAAGGCACTGAGGTGTGAATGAGAACTCCCTTTTCTCGGGGTTAGAGCAGAGTGAATGGTGAACAACAGCAAGGAGGATGGAGGCCTGGGAAGCTGGACAGGGTGATGGATGTTGCACAGTGGACTGTGGATTTCATTCTGTGTGACAGGGAGGCACCAAGAGCTTTAGAAAGGACATCAGACTTGCGCTTTAGCAAGACAATTTGTGCGGTGTTGTGTATGGATTAAAGTGGAAAGCATAGCTATCAGGGAGACCAATTTTGAGGTAGAAAGTGTAAAGGTAGAATTTTTTTTCACACCAATATATTAAAATATACACCAAAATATACCACTGTATTAAAGTCTTGAGAGAGAAGGACCAAATATTATTTGCACTAAGAGTGAAAATAAATCATTACTGCCTCTAATGAGATTAAATTTAAAAACTGTAGTTCTTAGCAAAACTGCCACATAAAATTTTAGACACACAAAGAAAATAATTGTAGAAATATGCACATATTTCCACCAGAGAATGGAATCTGGACGATGTCGGCAAAGTAAGCAAAGAAGTAAACAGCGTTCAGAGCTTAAGAAATGCCTTGCTTTTCACCAAGAAGGGCCAACATTGTTTTCTTTGAATTGGCTCTTGTACTTCCTTGAAAAGAAATTGATAGTGTTGTGGGAAATTCAACTATTGAAATAACAACGAAAACTGCAACCCAATATGAGGAAACTGGTATTATGTCAAAGCAACAAGTCACTGAACTTTTGAACCGCACACCCAAAAAAGTGGAGAGAATGTTTCAAAAGAATCAAGTCTGAATAATAAAAAACAGCACACCACTTCCCCTCATCCACATCTGACCTTGGGGGGACAGACAGGAACTTGGCTAACTTAGGTCGAAGCCAAAATACTATTTCTTCATGGTCCCTCCCAAGACCTTCTTTCTAAGTGACATGTCCCCTTACTGAATATTCTTCCCCATACTGATCATTCTCACTACTTGTATGGGTAATTAGTCTAAATATTTGTTCTTCTCAAATAGAGCCTTTTAACTATTCTTTAGATATTTTATGTATACATAGTTTGTTTCTCCAATTTAACAGTAAGAATTTAAACTGGGAATATCTGGGTATATTTTTATAATACTTTCACTGGGGCATACAAAAAGAAAAAATAATAAAGCAATAGTAACAATAACAGCTAAGCTAGTTTGAATGCTAGCCATGTTTTCGGCATTGTTTCAAAAGCTACACATGTATTAATCACTACAACAGCTACATGAGGTTGCTGCCATTATTGCCCTCAGTTTACACTGGAGGAAACTGAAGTATAGGAGAGGTAATCATTTTAATCACAGTTACACAGCTTGTACGCATATGATCTCAGGAAGTCTGATACCAGAATTGTGCTTCAAAGTACCATTTAATGTATTACTTTCTTTGAATTTGAATTCAAAAAGAAATTTGAAAATCAGAGGTGCTAGGTAGGAACTGGAGACATGATCTGGGATCAAGTAAGGTTTGGTTTTTTAAGACTTTGAGAAACAATTTTTTCGTAGCCTCCAAAAGATTTTGTGGGCCATCATACACAGGGTCATCTTTAACCTGAACACCAAGGGAAAAATGGTGTCTTGGACTTCTGCCTCCACTGTATTGCCTTTATTTTAATCTGCTGTCATTTACTGTGACCTGAAAATAATGTGAATAAAGCAAATACAGTGGTAGTAAGTAGAAGATGCATACCAAACATAAAACATCTTCACTTCTCACTGAAACAATCAACTCTTCTCTCACTTTCTGTTTAGTTAATGGCTGTGACTGGCATGTGAGAAGAGTGAGGAGAAATGACTTCAGTGGCCCCACAGGAGTTCGGAGCTGACAACAGGGTATCATCAGGTCTGGCACTGTTCTTGAGCACCAAGTCCATCATCTACCACCACAGTGAGTACCTGCCTTTCTTTAAGCCAGAACAGCACACCCCACTGGAAAGCAGGGCTGAGCTGTGAAAGCAACAGGGACTATCTCCAAGCTGTCCTGGTCTTTGAGGCTTTGCGTTCTTGAGTGGTCTACACATTGTGTTTCAAATTCAATTTTTCTAGTGTACAGCTTGGCCTTAACTTTCCTCTCTAACTCTCAGGTTTCAGTATACCCTCTTCTCTAGTTCTATCCCTATACTCACCTGAGTGCCTGGCCAGCTCGCCATATTCTCATGAAGGGAGGGTTTGACCATAGGTAATATCTTATCGGAGTACAGACTCTGGACCAACCTGCACCTTTACTCACTCCTACCCTTATACCCATCATGTATCAGGCACAAGGCCTATTCTGGGCATAACTGGCAGCAGGGACATTGTAATAGGACACCTGAGGCCCTGTTAGGTAAGCCTCTGGTAATGACATGACAAGTAAGCCATCAAACCACTGTGCTGCCCTGAGACCACCACGTAAGAGAGCCTGGCCAGCCTCCATGAGGAGAGAGACCACCACAGTCAACACACAGAACCAACCTCGAGAAATGTGAGTGAGGTCCTCTTGTCTCTGCTATGCTGACGGATGACTGCAGCCGTATCAGGAGTGACCCCAGGCAGGGCAACAAAAGATCACCCAGCTGAGCCCTGGCTCCTCAGATCTCAGAACTTCCCTGCCCAAACTAGTGAGATGTAGTAATTTATGAGCAGATAATATTAAGTAGATTTTGGCAAGGTTTGTTATGAAGAAATAGATAACTTCTAAAAACTCCAAGTGAAAACTGAGAAAAGAATCTTAATATCTCTTAAAGTTATACCATGATACAACATACTATCTTCTTCAACAGTCACCATTAAATCAAGGTATATATATATATATGCCCTTTCACTACTGCCACAACTACAACAACATCACACATGCACACATTCTTTAATCTCTTGCCTGCTCTATCAGATGTTCTTCTGGACTTTCCATTGCTATATTTCTAGCTCAGTCCTTTTAACTAATGCCATTCCCATATTTCCAGTTTCTTCAGTCTATGAAGAGTAGCCATCACTTACTATGTACCAGAAACTGTCAGCTTCTCACCATCAACTTATCAAGCAGACACCATTGTTCTGTTCACTTTATATAAGAGAAAGCTTCAGTACAGTCAATTAAGTCTACTCAAAGTCACAAAGCTAGTAATGGTTGATGGAGCTAGGATTTTAATCCAGGCAGAAAGGCTCAAATTCAAACCCTTAAAATTTACACTGGGCTGTACAAACTCTCCAGGTGACCCCTCAACCCACCAGGCACTCTAGACTTTACATTTCAAAACCAAACTCATCCTTTTCTCTTACAAATGTCACATTCCCTTCTTTGATAAATACCATTTACTTACATGCCCAAAAAATAAACTTCCCACGCATCTGATGAGGAACCTCACCCCCTGGAATCCATTCATCTCACTATCATTGCCGTATATCAGGATATCATTATTTTCTTCTTAAATAACTGCAAATAGGCTTGCTGCTAGTCTCCTTACCTGTGACTGGATGGGTGAGTCACTTTTGCTCTTCACTATCTTTTTGTTTTCCCTCAATCCATACCTACATCATTAAGGACATACTTTGTCAGCAGAATATACCATGATGGGTACAAGATAGTTGGCCATACTGGTATGAGTATGACTATGTACGATTATTGGAGCTTGTGGGTGTGTGTTTGTGTGCGTGCATGTGTAAGAGGTAAGTGTTGCTTGTGAATAGGGCAACCAATTCCTTCCAGTTTGCCCCACCAAATAAATTTCCCCTATTTTAGCACAAAGAGTCTTGCATCCCAGAAAACTGCCGCCTTCCAGGCAAAACCCGACAACTGGTCAGCCTTCCAGAGGGAGTGACTGAGTACAGGATTTAACTAAATGACTCAATGTGGAAGGCTGTGCTGATGTTCTGCCTCCACTGAAGCCAGCCGACATTATGGCTTCTCTCTCTCCCTTTCACAAAACTAACCAGAAAGAGGAGTGATAGTAAATGCCACCAGTCTCTTATATCCTCATTTCAATCAACCTACCAGCATCCTCTGAAGCAGATGACTGTGGTGTGCTTCTTAAAATGGGTCTTCACTTGGTTTCCAGCCCTCACTCTCTCCTGATTTTTCTCTAGTCTTAATCTCTCAACCTTCTTTGATGACTCCTCTTTCATTGTCTATCTTCATGTTGGAAAGCCCCAACTTTCTGTTTGGCCCTAGTGATTTTTCTCTTTCAGTATCTACTGGATACATAACCTTATCTAATACACTCTCAAGTTCAAAATCAATTACAGAATAGATATACAGTCAAGAAGAGGAGATTAAAACATCACTTTGTTACTGATTTTTAATATACTTATACTGGAGAATATGGTTGAGTCATAGATAACTGGGTTTGCTAATATTTTAGTGACTAACCCATTCAGAGATAGTTACATTTAGACAACCACAGGTTTCTCCCAAAGCAAACAGACTCTTGAAAAACTCACAATATGAAAGATTAGAAAATATATATTCTCTGAAGGAAGACATCCCCAAAAGATACACAAAATTAATGAACTATGAATAGTGGATTCTGTCTTCCAAAATGACCATTTAGTTATGTCAACCCTCCTCCCCTGGGGAACAGTGACTAAGAAGACAGTAAGAAGTCAGGACTGGGACACTGATGACAGTTGGGCTTCCATGTAGCTCAGTTGGTAAAGAATCTTCCTGCAATGCAGGAGACCCGGGTTCAATCCCTGGGTTAGGAAGATCCCCTGGAGAAGTAAATGGCAACTCATTTCAGTATCCTTGCTTGGAGAATCCCATGAACAGAGGAGCCTGGAAGGCTAGTCCACGGGCTTGCAAGTGCTGGACACAATATACCAATTTACTTTATTGACTTTTCACTATATCTCCAGCTTCAACCTCTTCCCTGAGATTCAGATTTACATGTCCACCCACCTACCCAGCCTCTCTGCCTGAAAGTCTAATAAGCATTTCAAACTCAACATGTCTAATAGAGAACTTGAGTTTTTCATTATCTTCTTCACTTCTGGGTTAGTTTGCTAGGTTTGCTTGGGTATTGCTATGCCATAATAAAATGCCATAGGCTGGGAGGCTTAAACAACAGAAATTTATTTTCTCACAGTTCTGGAAGCTAGAAATCTAAGATCAAGGTGCCAGCAGGGTTGGTTTCTCCTGCAGTCCCTCTCCATGGCTTGCAGACAGCCTCCTTCTCATTTACTTCACATGCCTTTTCTCTGTGCACATGCATCCCTGATGTCTTTCTCTTCTTATAAGAACACAAGCCATATTAGATTAGAGCCTGTCTTATGAACTTATTTACCCTTAATTTCCTCTTTAAAGGCCCTATCTCCAACTACAGTCACATTGGGAATTAGGGTTTCCAAACAGAAACTGGGAGAAAGACAGAATCCAGTCCATTAACAACATTTTTCCACAATCTGGCCCCCATTTCAGGAAATGGCACTACCACTGGCCAGTTGCCAAAACTTTAGGAATTGAGTAGAACATATCCAGCACATTAGCAAGTTATTAACACCATTTCCATATCCCACCACCTCCATTACAGACTCTAGGTTTAACCATTATCTTATACCTCCTCTATTGAGACAGACAGTCTTTTAACTGGTTTTCCTGCTTCCTTTCTTGCCCTGCCATAGTCTACCTTCCATATATCCATCACAGGTATCTTCAAAAGTAAGTCAGATGTTATTGCTTCTCTGATTTGAACACTCCAATGGCTTCTCATTACTCTAGAATAAAACCCAGTATAGTCTCTGACTTACCATGATGTATCCCTTACCTAGCTGTCCTTACTGCACATCACACTTCCCTACCATTCCCTCAACTTCAGTCACTTTGGCCTCCTTGATTTTCTTAAAGCAGGAAAAGCTCATTTCTGTGTCACAACCATTGCAATGTGGTGGTCCTTGTCCTTCTGCCTGGAACTCTGTAGGACTGTTTTCCCCTTTTAATTTTATTTATATCTCTACAATTGTAACTTCCCTAATAGAATCTTCCTTGACTTCCTTATTTACAATACACCTCCCCCCTACCATGACTCTCTACTCCCTTACCCTCCTCTATTTTCCCTCAAAGCATTTATGACTACCTGAAACTACAGTGGATTTGTATTTAATTAGTTGTTTACGGTTAGTCTTTTCTATCAGATTGGAAGCTTTGAGAAGCTTCTTGTTCTCTACGGTACTGAGAAGAGTTCTTTAGCACAAAACAGAAAATTTGATCATGCTATTTCCTTTCTTAAGTGCTCCAGCATCTGACTTCCCACCCAGTTAAAATCTTAGTATTTTATGCGGTATATAATAAAGTTTTCCTACTCTTCAGTTTCACCTCCAGCTATTCACCATGCAGCCCCTGATAACCTTTTCAAGACCAGAGTCATGCTCACTCATCTTGGAATGTTTGACCTGTAGCATAGTACCTGGCACAAAATGGCTACAAAGCAACTGACATTAAGTGGCAGGAATTATTATATAAAGCAGAGAGCATAAAGTGTCTGCATTTTACATTTAACTAGTTTGCTACTATGTTGATAAAATGGTGATAATAAAATTATCCCTACCAATCCCACAGGTTTATTGCTTTTTCTAAAAAATCAAATTCATTAATATTTATAAAGCACCTGCTATGTTCCTGGCACCATCCCAGGTGGTGGGAATACATTAGTGAGTAGATTAGATGAAGATTTCAGCCTCCATGGAATTTACGCTCTAGTAAAGGGAAGATATTTAAACGCACACACACACACACCCCCAAGTGCAACAGAGAGAACTAAATCAAGAAAGAAGGGTGAAGAGTATCTGGTGCAATGCATATCACATTTCACATGTGGTGGTCAGGGAAGTCCTTACAAGGCTGATGACATTTGAACAGAGACTTGAAAGTGTTGAGGGAACAAGCCAGGTAGGAGGTTCTGGGGAAAGAACATTCCCTTCAGAGGACACAACAAAGGCAAAGGCCCTGAAACAAGAGCCGGTCTACAGAGCTCAAGGCTACATTAAAGATCACAAAATAAGTGTCGGTAAATATAAAAGGATCAAATCAGACATATCCTCCCAGAACACAATTGAACTGAATGTGGGAGGAGAAGGGAACCACAGAGGATGAGATGGTTGGATGGCATCACAAACTCAATGGACATGAGTCTGAGTAAACTCCGGGAGTTGGTGATGGACAGGGAGGCCTGGTGTGCTGCAGTCCATGGGGTTGCAAAGAGTGGGACACAACTGAGTGACTGAACTGAACTGAACTGATAATAAATAACAAAGCATCTCTGGATAATTCCTCAATATTTGGAAACTAAATAACACTTCTAACCACCCCATGGATCAAATAAGAAGTTAAAGGGAAAATTAGAAAGTACTTTAAACTGAATGAAATTGAAGACACAAAATATCCAAATTTTGTGAAATTTCTAGAATTAAAACACTTATATTAGAAAAGAACAAAAGTTTGACATTAATGACTTCAGCTTCTGTCTTAAGAAGCCAAAAAAATAAAAGCATATAAAACCCAAAGTAAGGAGAATAAAATACACTGATAAAGATCAGAGTAGAAAATAATGAAATAGAAAATACAAAAAAAAAAAAAGAAGAGAGAGAAACAATTTAAAAAAAAAGAAACTTACTCTTCAGGAAATCAATAACACTGATAAACCTCTCATAAGCAAGATCAGAAAAAGAAGACACAAACTACCAATATCAGGAAGGAGAGAAGTTACATGACAAATTCTACTGGTATTAAAAGAAAAATAAAGAAATATTGTGAACAACTTTATGCCAAGAAATGCAACTAACCTTTTTGAAACATAAAATTTCTGGAATAGTGTGAGCTATCATAGCTTATTCAAAAAAGAACAGATGGTGAATAGCCCCATATCTATTGTTCAAGATGGTGGAGTAGAAGGACATGTCTTCATCTCCTCCTGTGAGAGCACCGAAATCAAATCTATTTTTAAATGCCATATATTAAAGTTGAATGAAAACCCTTTCCACAAAAACATCTAGGACCAGATGATTTCATTAGTGAATTCCACCAAACATTTAAGCAAATTATAATACCTATTCTAAACAAACTCTTCTAAAAAATTTAATGGAGGGAAATTAAAAGATGCTTGCTCCTTGGAAGAAAAGTTATGACAAACCTAGACAGCACAGTAAAAAGCAGAGACATCACTTTGCCAACAAAGGTCCATATAGCTATGGTTTTGGTCAAAGCTATGGTTTTTCCAATAGTCATGTATGGATATGAGAGGTGGACCATAAAGAAGGCTGAGGGCTGAAGAATTAATGCTTTCAAACTGTGATGCTGGAGAAGACTCTTGAGAATCCCTTGGACAGCAAGAAGATCAAACCAGTTAATCCGAAAGGAAATCAAACTTGAGTATTCATTGGAAGGACTGATGCTGAAGCTGAAGCTCCAATACTTTGGCCATCTAATGCAAAGAGTCAACTCACTGGAAAAGACCCTGATGCTGGGAAAGACTGAGGGGAGGAGGAAAGGGGGGCAACAGAGGATGAGATGGTTGGATGGCATCACTGAGTTAATGAACATGAGTTTGAGCAAGCTCTGGGAATTTGTGAGGGACAGGGAAGCCTGGCGTGCTACATACAGTTCATGAGATCACAGAGAGTAGGACACGACTTAGTGACTAAACAACAGTACTTTCCAACTCATTCTCTGAGACCGGCATTATTTGATACCAAAACCAGGCGAAGACAGTAATGAAAACTAAAGCTCTTGTGAGAATAGATGTAAAAATTTAACAATTTAAAAACTTTAGCAAGTTGACTGTGACAATATATAAAAAAGGTAATAGCTCAGGGTCAAGAAGGGGTTTATCCCAGATATACAGTGTTATTAATAGAAAAAAGGCAAGGAGGCCCAGGTGACTAGACTAAATGAGTCGTGAAAATGAGCTAAGATCTGAGAAGAGGAACTAGATCATGAGAGCCACAGCATAGGTTCCAGATCACTTGACTTAGTTGGTTTTAGTGGCCCTAAGCTGAATGCACAATACTAATGGTGAGAATTTGAGATCCTTTTATAGGCAAAAAACAAAGATTTGAGGGGAGAGTGAATACCAGAGAGAACTGTCAACCTCAATGTAAAGCCTTAGACTTTAAATCTGAGAAGCTATTACAGAGTTTTGAGCAGAGGAGTGATATAATAACATGGCTTGACTCTGTTTTAATAATCTATTTTGTTGAGAACATATTTTAGTAGAATAAGGTTAGACACAAGTAAACCAAATAACAACATGTAAATGAAAGTATTTTATAAATTATAAGTCAAATATTATGATAACTTAGTCATTTCTTAACACATCATTTCTGACATATATTCTGCTCTATATATATTTCTTACAAATAATAGACTTTTAATAAAATACACTTTGATAGGGAGGGCTCTCAGAGAAATGTGGGAACCTTGCTTGGTTGTGGGGTGATCACTAAAGTTCAGTGGAGTTCACAAAACCCTTTTACAACACATCCCTCAGTTTTATTGTCATAAACAAAATGTAATGTTTAATGGTAGGACCTTAGAATAATATTACATTCCTAATGTCATGGTCCTGACTTGATTGTGATGCCAGAAATACATAATATTTAACATTTTCCCAAAGCATTGGTCTCCCCTAGATCAGCCATCTGCAGTCCTTGTCTTCCTGACTGATGGTATCTTACAGGATTTAACTCCTACTTGTGTCAGAGTAAGCCTGAAGAAGCTTCATCTACTACTAGGCACAACAGGGTGTGAAGTTTCCAAGGCGTAAAGATATTAGAAATGGTATTTATTTGCAATGACTAGAGACAACTTAAAACTCCCCAAAGGTGAAAAACTAGAAAAACCGAGGAAGAAGAGCCAAAAATATAACCAGATTAATGATACCAAGGATCAAGTCCAAGACGTAAAGCACCAGTGGGTGACAAGTTCATGTCCAGGACAGCTGGAATCAGAATTTTTGTTCAATGTTGTGGATATGGAATAAAAAATAGAGTTTTCTTTTACAAAAGATTTGGAATATGCTCAGGGGTAGAATGGCCATTTTAAAACATATATAATACAACACATGTAATTTTTTGTTCGAAGTCATAATGATTTAGTTTGTTTCAGCACTCCTAACAGAATATTACAACGTGAGAGTGCTAAGTCCCCTCACAGCTGGACAGGGAAGACTTTTTTGGAAGAAGTAAATACCAGGTAGAGAATTATCAACATCATCGACACATAAGTCAGTTCTGCTGACATGAAAATGTTTTTCACAGGTAGTCTTTGCAGTTTCTATTTAGCACACAGGCCTTCTACCTGGGAAAGTACAGCTTGATGATGACATTTCGGTCCAGCTCACAAAGTTACCTGTGCTTCAGGGTAATGTTTTTTAAAGCTGAACATTATTTGGAAAACAAAAGTGATGAGCCAACTAACCCACACATGTCATATTGAAATCTTAGGAGGAAATTACTGCCTACAAAACTCATACACATACGCACACAACCACTTTTTAACATTTTTGAGTTTCACCGAGTTCTATTTAGTTGACTTCGGAATGTTTGAAACATATTGAAAATTTCTGAGAAATTTTGTTTCAATAATTTTCTTATAGAAATGTTCGGGAAATAAAAATGTTTTATTTTATTCATTTACATAATCACTCAGTAAGCAAATGCTGAAATGTATCCTCAATACCTAGCACTCAGCTTATAACAATGAAAAATTGAGGTTCATGTACTCAAGGACTTTAGTGAAGACTAGAAGCATATGCAAGTAGCTATAATTCAAAGAGACAAGGTGATCAGAGAAGTATAAACAAAGTACTTCGGGTTAAAGAGAAGGAAGTGTCTAACTGCCAGGGTCTTTGAAGAGCAACAGAAAGAGTTATATAAAACTTCAATCTTCATGGATTAGAAAGAATTTATGAAGATGAGAAGCAGAAAGTATGACATTTCAAGCAGAGAGAATAAACCTGAAGGTACAAAAGAGCATGTTAAGCCTTATGTCATATTGAAGTTGTCTTCTACCTTTGGTACCCCCAATATCTAGCACCTAACAGTAATTAATCAGATGGTGAGTGCAGCCATGAAATTAAGAGACATTTACTCCTTGGGAGGAAAGTTATGACCAACCTAGACAGCATAATCAAAAGCAGAGACATTACTTTGTCAACAAAGGTCCATCTAGTCAAGGCTATGGTTTTTCCAGTGATCATGTATGGATGTGAGAGTTGGACTGTGAAGAAAGCTGAGCACTGAAGAATTGATGCTTTTGAACTGTGGTGTTGGAGAAGACTCTTGAGAGTCCCTTGGACTGCAAGGAGATCTAACAAGTCCATCCTAAAGGTGATCAGTCCTGGGTGTTCATTGGAAGGACTGATGCTGAAGGTAAAACTCCAATACTTTGGCCACCTCATGCAGAGAGCTGACTCATTGGAAAAGACCCTGATGCTGGGAGGGATTGGGGGCAGGAGGAGAAGGGGACAACAGAGGATGAGATGGCTGGATGGCATCACCAACTTGATGGACGTGAGTTTGGGTAAACTCTGGGAATTGGTGATGGACAGGGAGGCATGGCATGCTGTGATTCATGGGGTCACAAAGAGTCGGACACTATTGAGTGACTGAACTGAACTGAACTGAACTGATCATCTTGTGACTGAGAATGAAAATGTTGTCATCATTTTGTGCTTATTATGAAATTTTGATGATGACTATAATGATGACAAAACAGGATCGTGCTATAGAACTTGATCAAAGTGTCCATGTGGCTATGCTAACCAGTTATTTACTACCACAATCAACCTGCTTGCATTTTCCATTTTCAAACCTTTCAGTGTACTCTGAGAAAGTACAGTATCAAAACTTCACACACACAGTCAAATTGTTCCAAAATAAATCAGGAAAGTAATAGAGATGATAAAATAAAGAAAATTAGTACAAACTAAGATTGGACTAATTCTATTATGTATACCTTACGATATAGGGTATTTATAGACTATAGGGTTTCTATAGTCTTTAAAATAAAAACAATTTATCACTAGACTAAAAATAAACAAAATGTATAGCCCAGAAGTAGAAGCTATTAGATATAACATCATGATAGTCAATAAAGGATACACCATTAATCAACAAGAAAGTGAAGGTTTGGCCAATAACTGCTGTCTGAGTGATTAGTTAGCAATTTGGAAAAGATCTATTTAGAACCTTATTTCATTTCACTTAACCAAAACAAATTGTATAAAAATTAAGGAAGTAAATATAAAAAATCAATATGTATATCTATGGCTAATTCATGTTGATATTTGGCAGAAACAAACAAAATTCTGTAAAGCAATTATCCTTCAATTAAAAAATAAATAAATTTTTTAAAAAAGCAATAAAGCATAAAAAATCAGAAATTAGTTGGAAGAAAGAAGCAACATGAATATTTATCAAGTGTCTAGAGGCAAAATGATTTACTAAGCTTAAAAATGATAAAAGACATAAGGAAGAGAATGAAAGATGAAAATACAAAACTTCATATACAAACTCTGAAAATCATGAGCTTAGTATCAAGTTGTAGAAATGCCTATAGAACATACTAAAAGCATTAATATCTTTATAGTATTAGGAGCTTACACAACTTGATCAAAAACTCCACATAAAAAGGGAGGGATAAAATACTAAAGATTTTAAATTGTTGCTGTTATTTAGTAGCTAACTGTCTGGCTCTTTAGGACTCCATGGACTGCAGCACACCAGGCTTCCCTGTCTTTCGCTATCTCCCAGAGTATCCTCAAACTCATGTCCATTGAGTCCCTGATGCCATCCAACCATTTCATCTTCTATTGCCCCCTTCAGCTTCAGCATCAGTCCTTCCAGTGAATATTCAAGGTTGATTTCCTTTAAGATTGACTGGTTTGATGTTCTTACTGTTCAAAGGACTCTCAAGAGTCTTCTCCAACACCACAGTTTGAAGGCATCAATTCTTCATCCTTCAGCCTTCTTTATGGTCCAACTTTCACATCAATATATGACTACTGGAAAAATCATAGCTTTGACTATTGGACCTCTGTTGGCAAAGTGATGTCTCTGCTTTTTACTGTGCTGCCTAGGTTTGTCATAGCTTTCAAGAAGTGCCTTTTGATTTCATGGCTGAAGTCACTGTCCACAGTGATTCTGGAGCCCGAGAAAATACCTGTTACTGTTTTCATTTTTTCTCCATCTATTTGCCATGAAATGATAGAACCAGATGCCATGATCTTAGTTGTTTGAATGTTGAATTTCAAGCCAGCTTTTTCACTCTCCTTTTATTCTCATTAAGAGGCTCTTTGGATTTCGGTGGCTCAGACAGTGAAGAATTTGCCTGCAATGTGGGAGACCTGGTTCAGTTCCTGGGTTGGGAAGATCCCCTGGAGAAGGAAACGGCTAACCACTCCAGTATTCTGGCCTGGAAAATCCCATGGACAGAAGAGTCTGGCTGGTTACAGTCCATGGGCTCACAAAGAGTCGGACACAAAAAAGCAACTTCTACTACTTTCAAGAGGCTCTTTAGATCCTCTTTGCTTTCTGCCATTAGCATGGTATCATCTGCGTATTTGAGGCTGATATTTCTCCCAGCAATCTTGATTCTAGCTTGTGATTCATCCAGCAGGGAAATTTAAAATTATTGTATTTATAACTAATCAGTACACATATAAAACTTATATTCATTGTTGGTAGTAGAAATAAAACAACACTAAGATATCATTGTTTGGCAGATAGCAATGGTATTTTTCTAACTAATAATAATAATATTCAGTGCAGATGCAAAGATGGTACAATGTAGAATCTTTGTGTTTGGATAATGGGAATGATATTACTTTTAGTTTATTGATTTTTTAATGTCAAAGAAGCCTGGTATGCTGCAGTCCATGGGTTCACAAAGAGCTGGACACGACTTAGCAACTGAACTGAATTGAACTGAATGCAATTTCAATCAGATAAAATGCTTTCGTTTTTTTAAACTACAGAAGAAAGTTGTAAGTGACAGAGAAAAACTTGCACATTAAAAAAAAAGTAAATGTAGCAGATTGCCTGTACATTTTTTTAAAGAAGAAAATTAAGCAAGGAAGGTGTAGTACTTGTTATATGGCTATTAAAACTGCCTACAAAATTACTGTCATCAGATAAATGTGATGATGGTAAAGAGAGACAAATCAGCAGTGGCCAGTAAAAGATCCAATTACCAATGATTACTTTATATATAACAAAATTAACATTTTCAATATAGTGGGGGAAAATCAGGCTATTTATAAATGGTGCTACGATTGTTGATTCACTAGCAAAAAGTCTGTTTAATCATTATATCACAATTAAATACAAAAATTTATATACACATATATATGAAGTACGGAATGAAGCAGGGCAAAGGCTAATAGAGTTTTGCCAAGAGAATGCACTGGTCATAGCAAACACCCTCTTCCAACAACACAAAAGAAGACTCTACACATGGACATCACCAAATGGTCAACACCGAAATCCGATTGATTCTATTCTTTGCAGCCAAAGATGGAGAAGCTCTATACAGTCAGCAAAAACAAGACCAGGAGCTGACTGTGGCTCAGATCATGAACTCCTTATTGCAAAATTCAGACTTAAATTGAAGAAAGTAGGGAAAGCCACTAAACCATTCAGGTATGACCTAAATCAAATCCCTTATGATTATACACTGGAAGTGAGAAATAGATTTAAGGGACTAGATCTGATAGACAGAGTGCCTGATGAACTATGAATGGAGGTTCATGACATTGTACAAGAGACAGGGAAAAAGACCATCCCCAAGAAAAAGAAATGCAAAAAAGCAAAATGGCTGTCTGGGGAGACCTTACAAATAGCTGTGAAAAGAAGAGAAGTGAAAAGCAAAGGAGAAAAGGAAAGATAAAAGCATCTGAATGCAGAGTTCCAAAGAATAGCAAGGAGAGGTAAGAAAGCCTTCCTCAGCTATCAATGCAAAGAAATAGAGGAAAAAAACAGAATGGGAAAGACTAGAGAACACTTCAAGAAAATTAGAGATACCAAGGGAACATTTCATGCAAAGATGGGCTCAATAAAGGACAGAAATGTTATGGACCTAACAGAAGCAGGAGATATTAAGAAGAGGTGGCAAGAATACACAGAAGAACTGTACAAAAAAGATCTTCACGACCAAGATAATCATGATGGTGTGATCACTCATCTAGAGCCAGACATCCTNAGATGTGTATAAGAGACAGCAGAAATGGTATGGACCTAACAGAAGCAGAAGATATTAAGAAGAGGTGGCAAGAATACACAGAAGAACTGTACAAAAAAGATCTTCATGACCCAGATAATCATGATGGTGTGATCACTCATCTAGAGCCAGACATCCTGGATGTGAAGTCAAGTGGGCCTTAGAAAGCATCACGACACACAAAGCTAGTGGAGGTGATGGAATTCCAGTTGAGCTATTTCAAATCCTGAAAGATGATGCTGTGAAAGTGCTTCACTCAATATGCCAGCAAATTTGGAAAACTCAGCAGTGGCCACAGGACTGCAAGAGGTCAGTTTTCATTCCAATTCCAAAGAAAGGCAATGCCAAAGAATGCTCCAACTAATGCACAATTGCACTCATCTCACATGCTAGTAAAGTAATGCTCAAAATTCTCCAAGCCAGGCTTCAGCAATACATGAACCACGAACTTCCAGATGTTCAAGCTGGTTTTAGAAAAGGCAGAGGAACCAGAGATCAAATTGCCAACATCTGCTGGATCATCAAAAAAGCAAGAGAGTTCCAGAAAAACATCTACTTCTGCTTTATTGACTATCCCAAAGCCTTTGACTGTGTGGATCACGATAAACTGTGGAAAATTCTGAAAGAGATGGGAATACCAGACCACCTGATCTGCCTTTTGAGAAACCTATATGCAGGTCAGGAAGCAACAGTTAGAACTGGACATGGAACAACAAACTGGTTCCAAATAGGAAAAGGAGTACATCAAGGCTGTATATTGTCACCCTGCTTATTTAACTTATATGCAGAGTACATCATGAGAAATGCTGGACTGGAAGAAGCACAAGCTGGAATCAAGATTGCCAGGAGAAATATCAGTAACCTCAGATATGCAGATGACACCACCCTTATGGCAGAAAGTGAAGAGGAACTAAAAAGCCTCTTGATGAAAGTGAAAGAGGAGAGTGAAAAAGTTGGCTTAAAGCCAACATTCAGAAAATGAAGATCATGGCATCTAGTCCCATCACTTCATGGGAAATAGATGGGAAAACAGTGGAAACAGTGTCAGACTTTATTTGTTTGGGCTCCAAAATCACTGCAGATGGTGATAGTAGCCATGAATTCGAAGGGGAGACGGAGTAGGCGTCCTAGGAAAAAACTTATTTAATTACAGATATAGAGAGACATTAAAAACTGATAGTGTAATAGGAAAATTAGTGGAGAAAAAGAGGCTGAATAACTTGGTTTACATGGAATATTAATCACCACCTACATAGGCTACAGGTGTCTTTCTGTTCTCCCGAAGGAGAGGAGGCACTGAGGCCTCCCCGGTCCAATCTTAGAAGCTCAGGCAAAATTAGCAGGCTTGGCGAATACCCACGTTCCAGATGGGAATTCAGCCAGAAAAATGGGGAGTAAGAAAGAAACGACACGGGGGAATCAGTCTTTCCAGAAACCGATCCGATTTCTTTATTTTTCAGGTTTGCTTATATACTTTTTGTTATACATAGGGATGAATACAGAGTCACACGGGGTTCAGCAGACCTGACCCTTGTCAAAATCAGGTGCTTCATATAAAATTATACAAAGGTCTTATGGGTTTTACATCATCTTAGGGCCATGAGGCCTGCTGACATTTTATGGCCCTTTCTGATAACAGTCAGTCAACCAGAAAACTTATTTTTTCCAGGGGTGATTTTTTCTTAACCAGGCGCCACCCTCCAAATAAAGTTGCATTCCTATAGGGTGAGGGTGTAGTGGGTTACAATCAAGAAAGGAATTTACTTAGCCTAAGGTTTAACATGATTAATCTTAAAGGTTAATACTTATTTTTCCTATATGCTAGTCATATTCTTTATAAGGGCAAGGAATATGGAGATTTAGCAGCAAATAGTGGCTCAACAAATGAAAACCCTTCACCAATGTTCCCCTTAAGTTTTAAGATAGTGATAAACTTACATTTTTACATAGCAAGGTCACAGTGATTTATAACAAAGTACAGTGATATATAACAAAAGAGAAAATTCATTAACTCAAAAAGTCAAGTATTGCTAACATCAAAAACTACTATATTTCCTTTTCTATATTCCAAATACATTGATTAATATATTCCCAGGTGCCTAAGGATATGGAGGCCTGGCGGCAATCATTGACTCAACAATGAGAAAAGCCCTATGCTAATTAAGACTTTCAAAATACTCCAAACTCTCTGTGCTGTTTATGGTTGAGAGGTTGTCACAAAAGCTAGTCTGTCAGCAGAGAGGTTTGACCTGAGACACCCTTGTCACACCCAGGGCAGGAAATTAGCAGTAATTATTGGCACAACAAATGAAAAAAACCTTCGCCAATATAATTTCTAATCAACCCACTATACTATACAAATAATTTTCTAACTTCTCAAAAGAGTCTGTATTTAGAAAGTTTTAAAGCATCTTGTGCCTCTCACGGTTGGGAGGCTGTAAACAATCACATGTGGCCGGACGAACCTGATCAGGCAGGCTAGAGAACCTTCAGAGGAGTTTGTAAGTTGAAACACTCTTGTCACGCCCAGGAATTTTTATTAACTTGGAGGTGCACGTTTACTCCTTCCCCGAGAGAACCGGTGGGTAACAGCCCCCTATAAAGTCAGAGGTGTAGGTGAGACCATGAAACAGTAAAGTAGGTAGACTCTGGTTTTGGGGGTAGATACTCAGGAACAGGGGGTTTCCTGAGGCTCGATCCCGCCTTTGTGTATGCCGAAGCCTCCTTCCTCATGACTTTTGCCATGGGCGGAGTTCCTCACGCTGGCTCCCGGCAAGGAAAGTGAAAAAGTTGGCTTAAAGCCAACATTCAGAAAACAAAGATCATGGCATCTGGTCCCATCACTTCTTGGGAAATAGATGGGGAACAATGGAAACAGTGTCAGACCCTATTTGTTTGGGCTCCAAAATCACTGCAGATGGTGACTGCAGCCATGAAATTAAATGACGCTTACTCCTTGGAAGGAAAGTTATGATTAACCTAGATAGCATATTGAAAAGCAGAGATATTACTTTGCCAACAGAGGTCCATCTAGTCAAGGCTATGGTTTTTCCAGTGGTCATGTATGGCTGTGAGAGTTGGACTGTGAAGAAAGCTGAGTGCCAAAGAATTGATGCTTTTGAACTGTGGTGTTAAAAAAAACTCTTGAGAGTCCCTTGGACTGCAAGGAGATCCAACCAGTCCATCCTAAAGGAAATCAGTCCTGGGTATTCATTGGAAGGACTGATGCTGAAGCTGAAACTCCAATACTTTGGCTACCTCATGCGAAGAGTTGACTCATTGGAAAAGACCCTGATGCGGGGAGGGATTGGGGGCAGGAGGAGAAGGGGACGACAGAGGATGAGATGGCTGGATGGCATCACCAACCTGATGGACTTGAGTTTGAGTGAACTTCAGGAGTTGGTGATGGACAGGGAGGCCTGGCGTGCTGTGATTCATGGGGTCGCAAACAGTTGGACACGACTGAGCAATTGAACTGAACTGATATATGAAGTATGTACATATATGAGTGTGTATATAGAGTATATATATGCAATTTGTTCTTTCACTTACACTTCGGATTTTTTTCATCAGTATATGTATCTTATTCTTGTTTAATGACCTTTGAATGTAACAATTTTTTTTTTTTTATGGACATAGGTCTTGGTTCCAAGTTTTTAAGGATACATTCATAGAAACAATTAGTAGGCTAAACTATATGAACATTTAAAATAGTTTTGGCAAAATTATTGGCAGAAAAATCTAGAAAAAATTCTTCATGTTGCCTCTTTTTTAAGGGATTGTTTTCAGTTGGTTCATTGATGTTTTAATTTGCTCACTATTGTACTTATTCAATATAAGTTTTAATTGAGCACTTTTCTTTCTTCTGACAGTGAGCAAACTATAGGGGCAGATGGTATGGGGACAGTCAAAGGATACAACCGAAAGTCCTTATCCTTAGGACCATTCAAAACAAAGAAAGAAAAAAAAAGATATTTAAGTACCAAATTGGGTGATAATGTCTAGTGTATGTGCTTTAAAAGAATCAGAAATAAAATACTTTTTCAAAGGTAAAACTTAATTATTTTCTGTAAATACATCTTAATATTTATGGTGATTAATGCTAATAATAATATCCATGATAATTGACTGACTGCAGTTAGTTCTTCTATCCCATAGGAAACTTCAAAATGCATGAATGATCCTGAGATAAGGCTAATGAGCACTTCTTAACCATGTACTAAATGCTAAGTGCTTTGATTACAGTCTCTTCTTGTCATGGCTTGACAGAAAGATGTTTTGCCAGTGATTCTCCAAAATGAGAGACAGTTTTAGAGACCAAAGATTAAAAAACAGAAGCTAGCATCCATAGAGCCCCTAATATCTGTCAAGCACTGTACTACAATCCTGAAGAATACTGCTTCTGTTTCACAAAAACTTGATACTCAAAGTGGAGCTCGAAGATACCTTTTAACTGGAGATCAAAGGAGTAAGTACTGAAGACAGAATGGAGTCCTCAGGGACAGAATCCTAAGGGTTACAAGTTTTCATTTGAGGATCAGAAGTTAGAGGTACATGAGAATGGCCTTTGGCTAACAGAATTCAGCTCACCTAGATATGCCTAGGAGATCACCCTACCATCAACACAACCACCACCTTCCACTCAGCTCAGTTCAGTTCAGTTCAGTTGCTCAGTCATGTCCGACTCTTTGCAATCCCATGAACTGCAGCATGCCAGGCCTCCCTGTCCATCACCAACTCCCGTAGTCCACCCAAACCCATGCCCATTGAGTCGGTGATGCCATCCAATCATCTCATCCTCTGTTGTCCCCTTCTCCTCCTGCCCTCAATCTTTCCCAGCATCAGGGTCTCCAAATGCCAATGGCTGACTCATTTGGAATACAAAGGCCAATCTGCTCCAATCATAACTCTGTGTACCATTTATTCTCCTGACTCCTCCAGAGGTCAGTCCAAGACTAGATTTTACCTGTGACTATATCTGTGGTGAACAATGGGCCCTTTCCTGTTTTGCCTCTCTGTCTTTGTTATAGGTTTTTCCACAATGAGTCATTTGGCACAAATCTATCCCAAGTTCTGCTTCTAAAGAACCCAACCTGTGACAAAGGGGGTCCTGGCTGTATTTCTATGTGTATCATACCTAACATTTTCTAATCATCACAATGACTCTTCAAAGTAGGTATTGTTACTCCAGTTTTATGCAATGGCATATTAAGATTGGTCCACTGAGCCAGATTCAGCAAAAAGACAAACCCCAGAGAAAATAGGAGTTAACTGCTTAAGTAATTCCAAAAGGAAAGACCAAAAACTGCCTTTAATAAAAAGGTGTTTCACTATCCTAGTCTAGGGCCATATTCTAACTTTCCACAAATTTGCCCTTCAGAGGAAAGTCATACCTAAGATGACACAAGTGATATTTTATCAATCCTTGTTACAAAGTCACTGTTCTCTATCTTTAATCTTACTCATTTCTGACCCTGGGCCATGTGGAACTTACTAAATATTGGATTGGCCAAAAAGTTTGTTTAGGTTTTTCCATAATATCTTACAGAAAAACCCAAGTGAGTTTTTTGGCCAACCCAATAAATATTTTTCAAATTAATATATGCCTAAGGACTGCAGCCATGAAATTAAAAGACGCTTACTCCTAGGAAGAAAAGTTATGACCAACCTAGATAGCATATTCAAACCAGAGACATTACTTTGCTGACTAAGGTCCGTCTAGTCAAGGCTATGGTTTTTCCAGTAGTCATGTATGGATGTGAGAGTTGGACTGTGAAGAAGGCTGAGCGCCGAAGAATTGATGCTTTTGAACTGTGGTGTTGGAGAAGACTCTTGAGAGTCCCTTGGACTGCAAGGAGATCCAACCAGTCCATTCTGAAGGAAATCAGCCCTGGGATATCTTTGGAAGGAATGATGCTAAAGCTGAAACTCCAGTACTTTGGCCACCTCATGTGAAGAGTTGACTCATTGGAAAAGACTCTGATGCTGGGAGGGATTGGGGGCAGGAGGAGAAGGGGACGATCGAGGATGAGATGGCTGGATGGCATCACTGACTCGATGGACGTAAGTCTGAGTGAACTCTGGGAGTTGGTGATGGACAGGGAGGCCTGGCGTGCTATGATTCATGGGGTCGCAAAGAGTCAGACACAACTGAGCAACTGAACTGAACTGAACTGAAAGACTCTAAGATCTAAACAGAGGTGTCTTTTCTCTAGGCTTGTAGTCTCCAACATTTGTACCTTCCCTAGAGCTAAGACTCATTTCCCCACTGTGAGCCTTTTGACTTGAATGCAATAACATTTCTCAACCTCACCTTTCAGTTGAGTGGGTCAGGATCAATAATAGATTCATAACTATACAAACCTGGAAGTCTCAAACTATACTCTGAATCAACTGGAACTTTCTGGACCAATTTTCCAGTCTTGAAGTATGCCTTCATATGACTAACAAGAATGGCAAATATGCACTGAATGGGACACTATGTCACACCTGACCAAGTGAAAGAAAACTTAATTGAGTACAGAGTGGTATTATCAACATTTAGACTATAGTGTGTTATAGTCCATTGGTCAGCTGATATTAATGAAAGGACCTACCTATTAATGTTAATAGCTAAATCAGAGCTTTTCACTATAAAGCTACCCAGTTAGGTCCTATGCTTTGTACTTCATACACCTTAGTGATCTCTTGAAAGTAAAGTTGCTCAGTCCTGTCTGACTCTTTGCAACCCCATAGACTGTAGCCTACCAAGCTCCTCTGTCCATGGGATTTTCCAGGCAATAGTACTGGAGTGGATTGCCATTTCCTTCTACACGGGATCTTCCCAACCCAGGGCTCGAACACGGGTCTCCCGCATTGAAGACAGACGCTTTACCGTCTGAGCCACCAGGGAAGTCAGTGATCTCTTGAAAGACTGACCCTAAATCAGACTAGGTATCTTGGAACCCAACAGTCTAGAAAAATAAAGAGGAGTATAGTAGCTTGGAGGAAGAGGACATTATTATGAGTGAAGCAGAAGTGTCTTTAAAGATAACCCACCACTACAACCCAGTCCACCGTCATGCCTGGCTCTTAGAGCATCGTATTTTCCACTGACAAGCTGCAGATTCCAAAATGTAGTAGAACACTGAGAACAGAGATTTTCAAAAATTCCTCAAGGCACTACATTCATAAACTAGGGACTCAGCTAGTTTATGAGCTGCTTCAACTGCTTCAACATCTCTTCAGCTGCTTCAACATCTCAAATTTTCTCAGTCTTCCAGTTCATACCTGTTATGCCATTAATCCCAGAACATGTGTATTACTCCCCATTCAAATTATTTCCTTACAGATATCACCATGGAGCAGGGACATCAGAGGTAGGAGTAATTACACTGTCAGAAAGATACCAATTTTTTCTTCCAATGCTGAAAGGCAGAGATTAAAATAAGCAACAGCATCAGTCTTAGATCTATAGATTTATAACTACAGATTTTTAAAGCTCATAGTAGAAAATAAAGAGAAAGAAATGGCATGGCAGGTAAACACATTTGAGGAGGCTTAAAGAACAGAGCAAGAATAATCACTTATGTCTGTCAGAACAGATTGATCTGGAAATAGTTTGATCTTCAGGGCCAAATGTGATCATAGTAAATTGTTTTTCCCACAAGTATAAAAGCCTATTTATGTTTAAAACAAAATAAAAACAAAACGCTTTGGAGGAATCCAAATGACCAATACTGAAAGAATACAGGAAATAATGTTAATTCTTTTTAATAAATTCCAATTTGTCTGACAAACCTATATCCAGCATTGCTTGCAACAGACCTGCTTGCATGGGAGTCACCCTGGAGGCTTCTTAACACAACAAAACAAGCAGACAAAAATCTACTTAACCGTAAAGAGATCTTTATCTCAAAACATCTCCCCTGTAGTGATCTAGATTCAGGCTGAAGTTATAACAGTGATTTTACTCAGTAAAAAAGGACTGGAAAGGAGGCTTAGGAAATGATCTAAGAATCCTGACGGAGTGTCTTGCTGCCTCTTTTGAGTCTTTTTAGCTCTCTGTTTACATATCAACTGGCAAGTCAGTCAGCAGGTGCACACTCTGATTCCAGAAAAGAACCCCTGGAATATACACCAGATCAGCCACCTCCTCTCTCCACTCCCACTTCCCAGGCAAGGAAGGTTAAACTTCAGTGGTCTGTTACTACTAAACATGGGTGGAAAAGCAAAGCGGCAAAGCTGGTGGCTGTGGCAGGGAGACACTGCAGTTCTGTCGCTCCTCCAGGTGAGATCCTGAGTTCACTTTGTGTGAATAACAACATTTTTATTTTTATCTTTCTTGCATGTGTAAAGAAGCCTCGACTACCCAGAGATAAGGAAAGTAACTCAAGGATGTTGGAAAAAGTACAATATGGATTATGGCTTTGGGACTGGCAACTTCTGGACTCCCCATCTCTACTGCTGGTAATGGCTCTTGACACCACATATGCTTTCCAGGAATGTTTTTGAAGCTGAGCCCAAGAGGTTTCTCAGCTATGCTTCCAAAGTCTTTGCAGACAGCCAAGCACATGCCCACTACATCTACTGCCCTCTACACAGCTTGAGCAGCTTTATCTGCTTTAAATATTAAACTTCTGGTTCAGACTATATTTAAAGGGTTCCACTTAACACATCTTATTCGGTTTCTGAAAACCAGTTAGATTTCTGGAGTCAGAGTTCTATTCTGCATGACACTGACCACCCTCAGGTACATTCTTTGGGTAACTCCATCTATGCCAGAGCACTAAGGTAGAATTTCTCCTCTTATAAAATAGAGAAGATGTGCTTTCATCCTTGCAGGATAAGTGTGACGGTGGATAAGATAAAAGCTAAATTTATTCAGAGATAAATATTGGATATTAAGTGTTATAACCACACATCAATAAACTCCATTTTTTATTGTGGTTTCAAGAGTATTCGGCTATCTGCTGGCTTCACTCACCTTACCCCTTCGGTAAGACTGGCTCTTATATTTTTCGTATAGTTCAGTTCAGTTCAGTTCAGTCGCTCAGTCGTGTGCGACTCTTTGCTACCCTATGAATCACAGCATGCCAGGCCTCCCTGTCCATCACCAACTCCCGGAGTTTACTCAAACTCATGTCCATCGAGTCGGTGATGCCAACCAGTCATCTCATGCTCTGTCGTCCCCTTCTCCTCCTGCCCCAATCCCTCCCAGCATCAGAGCCTTTTCCAATGAGTCAACTCTTCACACGAGGTGGCCAAAGTACTGGAGTTTCCGCTTGAGCGTCATTCCCTCCAAAGAAATCCCAGGGCTGATTTCCTTCAGAATGGACTGGTTGGATCTCCTTGCAGTCCAAGGGACTCTCAAGAGTCTTCTCCAGCACCACAGTTTAAAAGCATCAATTCTTTGGCGCTAAGCTTTCTTCACAGTCCAACTCTCACAGCCATACATGACCACAGGAAAAACCATAGCCTTGACTAGATAGACCTTTGTTGGCAGAGTAATGTCTCTGCTTTTGAATGTGCTATCTAGGTTGGTCATAACTTTCCTTCCAAGGAGTAAGCATCTTTTAATTTCATCGCTGCAATCACCATCTGCAGTGATTCTGGAGCCCAAAAAATAAAGTCTGACACTGTTTCCCCATCTATTTGCCATGAAGTGATGGAACCAGATGCCATGATCTTCGTTTTCTGAATGTTGAGCTTTAAGCCAACTTCTTCACTCTCCTCTTTCACTTTCATCAAGAGGCTCTTTAGTTCCTCTTCACTTTCTGTAGCGTGTGAGATGAGTGCAACTGTGCGGTCGTTGGAGCATTCTTTGGCGTTGCCTTTCTTTGGGATTGGAATGAAAACTGACCTTTTCCAGTCCTGTGGACACTGCTGAGTTTTCCAAATTTGCTGGCATATTGAGTGAAGCACTTTCACAGCATCATCTTTCAGAATTTGAAATAGCTCAACTGGAATTCCATCACCTCCACTAGCTTTGTTCGTAGTGATGCTTTCTAAGGCCCACTTGTCTTCACATTCCAGGATGTCTGGCTCTAGATGAGTGATCACACCATCATGATTATCTGGGTCATGAAGATCTTTTTTGTACAGTTCTTCTGTGTATTCTTGCCACCTCTTCTTAATATCTCCTGCTTCTGTTAGGCCCATACCATTTCTGTCCTTTATCGAGCCCATCTTTGCATGAAATGTTCCCTTGGTATCTCTAATTTTCTTGAAGAGATCTCTAGTCTTTCCCACTCTGTTCTTTTATCAAGTTAGATAAGATGAAAAGATAAGATATTACTTAGCTCATGCCTTCATTCATCATTTTTTTTAAGAGACCCCTCTGATAATGAGAAAGACTAGCAATGGGGAGATTAGTTAGGCAGCTAGTGTCATCACCCAGTCAAGAGATAAAAACCCATACTTCAAAGTACATTCACTTTTACAAGTTACGAAAGTACACAAGTCTCACATGGATGCCTACTGGATCAGCTTTGCCATACCAAAGAAGAGGGGGATAGTGCAAGACTAGACTCTTGGTTCAAATTCCAGCTTGGCCATTATAGGACCTTGAATCTTGCACCTTGGCAACTTGTTTCTTGTATCTATGTATCCATGTTTTCTCATTTTTAAAAATAAGTTAGAAGTACTACATAGGGTTGTCAAGAACACAGGAGTAGGAATACGTGAACTGTTCAAAATAGTACCCACTGGGTAACAAGTGCTCATTGTTTTTTGCCTGGCATACAAGTGGGGCAATGTGGTTTGTGGCCCCAAGAGGGCAGCAGAGGAGTAAGAACAGATGAGGAATTACACAAAGCCAGATTCACATTAGTTATCAAAGATGTATTGACTGATGCATAAAAAAAAAAAAAAAAAAAAAGGAAGAAGACCTCTATGAACCATGCAAAATGGAAGCTGAGCTCAGAGTCACTGAGACCTTGCTGTTTTGTTCTGGCTAACAGTTCAAGACACAAGTATAGTCAAAATCAATCCCTCGAGTAATCAGAAGGATCCAGGAACTCATTCTGGAACATGCTTTCAAGATGGCTCACTCACATGGCCAGTGAGTTGATGCTGGCTCCTGGCTGGGAATTCAGCTAAGGACCAGCGCCTTTGGTTTCTCTCCACCTGGACCTCTCTATGTGGTCTGGCCATGGTAGATGAGTACCAGGTTAAGCATCCCAGAGAGGACAGGTAAAGTGGCATCACTTTTCCTGATCTAGCCTAAAAGGTCACATGTGTCACTTCTACATATTCTAATAGTCAAAGCTGTAACAAAAGTCCACCCAGTTTTGAGGGGAAAAGACACAGATGCCACCTCCTGATGGGGAGTGGCAAGTTCTGGAAAAGCATACAGGGAAATATTCTTTTTTTTTTTTTTAATTTTTACTTTATTTTACTTTACAATGCTTTTTTAAAAATATAATCAACCACAAAGTGGATCCCAGAAATATATACTGGATTCTTTCTGTCTCTCATTTCACATGCAAAGCATGAGAAAGTCTTTGCAAGTCTGGGGGCAAAATACAGTCTAAAGCTAATTTGATCTCACTTCCACCTCTCCCCCTGGAGTCCAAGCTGACATGCTTTCTCCTTGGGTTACCGCAAAGCCTCCTGAGAGGCTTCCTCACTTTCAATTTAGCCCCACATATCTCTCATTTATACTGGAGCCAGTGAAACTTTAAAAAATGTTAACCTGATCATGTCACACTGCTCAGCTTAAAACCGTCCAATGGCTTCCTATCATCCTTAAAATAAAAGCCTAAACTCTAATGGCCTACCAGATCCCCTGTATTCAGTTTTCAGTTTCTCCTTTTCATTTCACCTTTGGTTTTCCCTCCAGCATATGCACACTGACCTTCTTCCTCTAATGCTAATGCCTGGAGGTGTTTCTGTCTCAGGGTCTTTTGTTCCCAAATCACTTTATACCTGCCCTATCCCATTACTCACATCTCTGCTCAAACACCACCTCTCTGATCACCCAATATAATGAGCACTTCTTTCCCTTAACTCTGCTTTATTTTCTTGTCACTGAGATTGTTATTTATATGTTATAAATAACAATTTATTTATTGTTATTGTCTGTGAAAATAACTTCACAGACAGGACTTTGGCTTTTGCTCACTGCTTTTACTAGCAGCACCTTGATCCATTCAATAAACAGCTATGTTGAACACCGACTAAAGAATTTTTTTAGAAAGAAATACATTTTTTGTGAACTTTCTGATTGAATGTGACATAAAGTAAGCTGTACTTTCACCCTAATGAAAACACGTTTCTGCTCCCGACTAGTCATGGGCAATTCTTTCCTAGGATCCTGTGGTCTTGTGGACTAGTTTGGGAATAGATGGTTATTTCAGTGTATACACTTTAGAGGTTTCAACTTGACACTGGCTGTTTATACTGCTGAAGTTTAGTCATGTCTGGGCTTGTTTAGTGAGTTGATGGTGATGCCTCAGAGAGTTCAATTCTAACGAATTTTTTGGTTTTGAATGGTTGAAGATAAAGGAAGCTGTGGTTGGGGTAAGTGCAAGAGGTAGGAAATGGGGACAGGATGGGAATCTGAGGGTAGTGATAGCTAAGTGAAGATGCTGTCACTTTTCTGGGCTTTTCAGCACCATCAAACATGCTACAGTTGGAGAATTCTCCACCTCCTTGGCACCTATGACACTGGGCTACAACATAGGCCCCAGCAAACACATATACCAGAAAGGCATTGAATCACTGCAGAGAAACAAGTGCCACTTGGGGTCCACTCTAGAGTGACAGACAGCAGGCAATTCCAGTTGCCTGGAGGGGTGGCTAAGGTCACACACTAGCCAAGACTGTGAACACCAGCAGTGAGTCTGTGGCCAGCAGAGGCAAGCAAGCAGTTTCTAGCAGAAATTCTTTAGTGCAATTCTGGGCATCGATCCTGGCTGGGGAGCCTCCCAGTCTGGTTTCTGGCCTCCTGGGATATCCTGTATTCACTAATAAATTCCTTTTCTGCTCACATTATATTTCAATTAGCTGCAACTGAGAACTCTGACAGAGATGAAGAGTGGATGGACTGGCTATTTATTTCCAATCTAACCCAGGGACCATGTGCAACACCTCTGAAGAAAGAAGCTGGAAGCCAAAATGGCAGAAATTACTTTAATAAGCAAGTCTGTGAGACTCAGAGTCTGAACAGAAGTGCTTTGTTCTCCAGGTGACAGAATTCTACTTTGAGCAGGAAACTCAGCCTCTGCCCACTTTGCCTTGGAACATAGCAGAATCCTTCACCAGAGAGACACCAGAGAAACTGTCTTCAAACAACTTTTAAAAGTTCTAATTGGCTACAGTCCATGGAGTCACAAAAGAGTTTAATAGACCTTAGCAAATAAACAACAACAACAACAACAAAACAACAGACAAACCCCTTATGAACTGGATAAAAGTGGATTTCTTTGGTTGAGGTGGGACTTGGTGCCCCTACCGCAGGGGTGGGGGTGCTTACTGATCCCTCTGCCCACTTAGCAATAAATCTCCAGAACTCAATGATGGTGACAGGCAGGAGGCTTACAAACTCTGTGACACCCAGGTGACCATGGAGAATCTCCTGAGGTAACACCCAGCAGGTGCATGCCAGAAAGGCAGTGGTCCCAGGTGAGCAGATATATTTCTGGGCACATCACCTGAGGTTCCCATAAAGCTGGTGGGGAACCCACTGGGGCTTGTTTCAAAGAATCCAAGCCCTGCTTCAGGGGACAATTAACCAGAGGGATTTAAACATTATATCACTAATGTCTTTTCTAACAAAATTTAGTAAAACCTGGAGAAATTTTGGCCACACCAGTTTACTCAACACGATCTTATTGGTGGTATACTACACATATTCAAGTTATTAAACTTTCCTTAAACTTTAGTAAATTTATTAATTTCTGTTGTAAATTCAATTCTGGGGAAGAGGAACTCAAGTTGCTCACAAGTAATTCTCTGCCTGCATCTCCAAGCATTTTCCATGCTCACTCACCTACCCTACTGATGGACTTCTGAATTCTAAACACATCTCAGAGAGCCCTGGGCATCTCCTTGCACAAGGTTCTCCTGATTCAATCTTTACCCACTGGGTTGGACCCCCTTACATCACCTTAGTTGACTTTGTTAATGAAGTCCCTGTGGGTATTAGAGTGGAAAGTGTGTCAATGTGGGATAAATTCAGGGTTCAAATAGCAATGGTATTTTCAGAGAGTTGTTTAAGCTCTCTGAGCATCCAAATAGATGAAATAACACTAATCTTGTTATACAGAATTTAAAGTAACAAGTAGGAAGCCTCGAACCTAAATGCTATATGAAAACATTACCCACTTTTGTGCGGGCATTTACTTTCTCAGGACCTTTCATATTATTAGAGGTTTGTTCTCTCTCCCGGCCTGTGGTCTCCCAGTCTGAGAGCCAGCACTAGGAGACGGTAGATCCTACAGACTTAAAACATTTGCTCACTTCATGTCTCTATCACACTTTGGTAATCATTATATTTGCTGTGGTGATCTATAATCAGCAATCTCTAGTGTTACTACTGTCACTGTTTTGGGGTGCCACAAACCATGCCCATATAAGATGATGAACTTAATAAGTGTTGTATGGTTCTGACTACTCCACCAACAAGCTATTCCCTGTCTCTCTCCCTTTCCTCAAGCCTTGCTATTCCCTGAGACACAATAATATTGAAATTAGGCAACAACCCTACAACATCCTCTAAGTGTTCAAGCGAAAGGAAGAGTTGCACATCTCTCACTTTAAACCAAAAGCTATACATAATTCAGGTTAATGAAGGAGGCATGTCCTGAGCCAAGACAGACTGAAAGCTCAGCCTCTTATGGCAGCTAGCCAAGTTGTGAGTGCAAAGGAAAAGTTCTTAAGGGAAATTAAAAGTGCTACTCCAGTGAACATATGAAAGGCAAGAAAGCAAAACAGCTTTATTGCAGATGTGAAAAAAGTTTTAGTGGTCTGGATAGAAGATCAAACCAGCCAGAACATTCCCTTAAACCAAAGCCTAATACAGAGGAAGGTTGTAACTCTCTTCAATTCTATGAAGACTGAGAGAGGTAAGGAAGCTGCAGAAGGAAAGTTTGAAGCTAAGAGAGGTCGGTTCATGAGGTTTAAGGAAACAAGATGTCTCCATAACTTACAAAGTTGGCTACACTGAACAGATTTTCAGTGTAGACAAAACAGCCTTATATTAGAAGAAAATGCCATCTAGGACTTTCACAGCTAAAGAGGAGGAGTCAACACCTGATTACAAAGCACCAAAGGGACAGATTGATGCTCTTATTAGGGGCTAAGGCAGCTGGTGATTCTAAGTTGAAGCCAATGCTAATTTATTACTCTGAAAATCCTGGGCCCTTAAGGGCTAAATCTACTCTGCCTGGCCCAGCTGGTAAAGAATCCTCCTGCAACACAGGAGACATGGGTTGGATTCCTGGGTTGGGAATATCTCCTGAGAAGGAAAAGGCTACCCACTCCAGTATTCTGGCCTGGAGAATTCCATGGACTACAGTCCATGGGGTTGCAAAGAGTTGGACAAGACTGAACAACTTTCACTCTCACATTCTGTGCTCCATTATTAGAACAGTGAAACCTGTATTATAGCACATCTGTTTACAACATTATTTACTAAATATTTTCAGCCCACTGTTGAGACCCACTGCTCCAAATAAAACATTTCTTTCAAAATGTTACTGCTGCTGCTGCTGCTAAGTTGCTTCAGTCATGTCCAACTCTGTGCAACCCCAGAGATGGCAGCCCACCAGGCTCCCCCGTCCCTGGGATTCTCCAGGCAAGAACACTGGAGTGGGTTGCCATTTCCTTCTCCAATGCATGAAAGTGAAAAGTGAAAGTGAAGTCGCTCAGTCGTGTCCGACTCTTCGCCACCCCCTGGACTGCAGCCTACCAGGCTCCTCCGTCCATGGGATTTTCAAGGCAAGAGTACTGGAGTGGGGTGCCATTGCCTTCTCCGCAAAATGTTACTGCTCACTGACAATGTGCCTGGTCACCCAAGGGCTCAGACAGAGATGCTCTATCAGATTAATTTTGTTTTCATGTCTGCTAACATAGCATCCATCCTGTAGTCCATGGATCAAACAGTAATTTCACTTTTCACACTTTAATATTTATGAAATTAATTTTGTACAGCTATAGCTGCAGTGAAGAAGGCAATGGCAACCAACTCCAGTACTCTTGCCTGGAAAATCCCATGCACAGAGGAGCCTGGTAGGCTGCAGTCCATAGGGTCACTAAGAGTCAGACACGACTGAGCGATTTCATTTTCACTTTTTACTTTCATGCACTGGAGAAGGAAATAGCAACCCACTCCAGTGTTCTTGCCTGGAGAATCCCAGGGACGGGGGAGCCTTGTGGGCTTCCGTCTATGGGGTCACACAGAGTCAGACATGACTGAAGAGACTTAGCATAGCTGCAAGAGACAGTGATTCCTCTAATGGATCTGGGCAAAGAAAATTGAAAAAAATTTTAAAGGATTCAGCCTTATATGCCATTAAGATTACTCATGATTTATGGGCAGAGATCAAAATATCAGAATTAACAGAAACTTAGAAGCTGAATCCAGTCTTCATGGATGACTTTGAAGGATTCAAAATTTCAGTGGAGGAAGTAGCTGTATACACGTTGGAAATATCAAGAGAATTAGAAGTGGAACCTAAAGATGTACCTGCGTTGCTGTAATCTCATGGTAAAACTTGAACAGCTGAGGAGCTTCTTCTTATGAATGAGCAAAGAAAGTGGTTTCTTGAGAAAGAATCTGCTCTTGGTAAAAATGCTGTGAAGACTGTTGAAATGAAAACAAAGTATTTAGAACATTATATAAACTTGGTTGACAAAGCAGTGGTGGGGTTTCTGATTTCAATTTTGAAACAAGTTCTACTGTGGATAAAATGTTATCAAACATCATTGCATGCTACAGAGAAATTGTTCATGAAAGAAAGAGTCAACTGGTTCAGCAAACTTCACTGCTTCCTTATTTTAAGAAACTGCCATAGCCACCCCAACCTTCAGCAAACACCATCCTGATAAATCAGCAACCATCAACATAAAAGCAAGACCCTCTACCAGCAAAAAGATTACAACACACTAAAGGCTCGGTTTAGGATTAACATTTTTTTAGCAATAAAATATTTTAATTAAAATATGTACATTATTTTTTAGACATAATGATATTGTACACTTAATAGACTAAAATCCAGTACTTTGGCCACCTCATGTGAAGAGATAACCCATTGGAAAAGACTCTGATGCTGGAAGGGATTGGGGCAGGAGAAGGGGACGACCGAGGATGAGATGGCTGGATGGCATCATGGACTCAATGGACATGAGTCTGAGTGAACTCCGGGAGTTGGTGATGGACAGGGAGGCCTGGCGTGCTGCGATTCATGGGGTTGCAAAGAGTTGGACACTACTGAGCGACTGAACTGAACTGAACTGAACAATAGTATGAATGTAACTTTTATGTGCACTGGGAAACGAAAAACTCCTGTGACTTGCCTTATTGCTATCTTTGGTTTATTGATGTGGTCTAGAACCCAATCTGTCATGTCTCTATGGCATGCCTGTAGATGGGAGAAATGAGTTGCAAAAGCCTACAAACAGTATAACACCATTTTAACAAAGCTCAAAACAACCAAAACTACATGATTTTATATATATATACGTATGTGCTAAAATTACCAATTAAAACAGGCAAAGGAATGATACTTACAATTTACAGGATAATGGTTGCCTCTTGGAGGGAGGCAGGAGGAGAGAACATGATACAAGCCATGCGTTGGTAATGTGTTATTTTGTTTTGGGGAGGAGAAGTCATGGGTGCACATTTCATTATTATGTTACTGTATTCTTTTATATGTGCCAAATACTTCATAATAAAAGCAAAGAGTGACCAATAGAACTAGTGGAGTTAATTAAAATCAGTAGAAAACAGGCAATGGCACAGACTCTGTGTCCTTTAAGGGAAGGGTGCCTGGATCCAGCCTTTCCCTTTCAGGTATTTGACACTTGCTCTCAACAAGCTATGATAAATTTACCCATGCTACCAAAACGTACAAGAGCCAGAGAAAGATATCAAGATGCCAATGAATATGGTTATAATGAGAAACGCAGTTCTCACATACTGGACTCATCTAGCCTAATTAGCAGATCCTTTACCTATAGGCAAACTACACAGGAAGTCACATTATAATCAGAAGTGTCATTACTGAGTTTTTACAAGAATTCTTGGTCAGAAAGATGGGCTTACTAGTTTCAGCAACTCATCAGACAAGAATGAAAATAAACTGAAACTTCACAGAACAATGTATCTTAAGAACACAAGTAATACAAAAAGCTAGTTTCACCTTCATATCTATGTAGATAAGTCTGCATGGGAATCAAAACGTGAACATGGATCAGAATTCAAGAAGTAGACTAAGTGAGAATAAAACAAAGCTAAGCCTCAGTTTCTCATTGCCTTCAGCAGAGTTTAACATAGCCAAGCACATGTGATGTCACTCTCACTCTGCATGCCCAGGACAGACACCATTCATTCATCAGGGATTTTTTCCCACAGGAATTACTCAGGACTCTTCTAAAAGCACTCCGGATAGCCACTATTAACTGGGTTGGAACATGAAGTAAAAGCTATTATTTATAAACATGGACCAACAGTTAAAATAGTACAAATTAACTTACTTACAAAACAGAAAGAGACTCAAAGACTTAGAACACGAACTTATGGTTGTCGGCGGGAAGGGAGAGTTGGGGACTTTGGGAAGGTCATGTACACACTGCTATATTTAAAATGGATACCCCCAGAAAGAAAAACACCAATACAGTATACTGACACATATATATGGAATTTAGAAAGATGGCAATGATGACCCTGTATGCGAGACAGCAAAAGAGACACAGATGTATAGAATGGACTTTTGGACTCTGTGGGAGAGGGAGAGGGTGGGTGATTTGGGAGAATGGCATTGAAACATGTATACTATCGTGTAAGAAACGAAGCACCAGCCTATGCTTAATGCAGGATACAGGATGCTTGGGGCTGGTGCACGGAGATGATCCAGAGAGAGGATATGGGGTGGGAGGTGGGAGGGGGATTCAGGATTGGGAGCTCGTATACACCCAAGGTGGATTCATGTCAACGTATGGCAAAACCAATACGGTATTGTAAAGTAAAATAAAGTAAAAATAAAATTTAAAATAAATAAATAAATAAAATGGATACCCAACAAAGACCCATTGCATAGCACATGGAACTCTGCTCATGTTATGTGCTAGCCTGGATGGGAGGAGGGTCTAGGGGAAAATGGATACACATATAGGTATACCCGAGTCCCTTGAAACTACTACAACATTGTTTTTATTTTTTTTATTGAAAGATAATTGCTTTACAGAATTTTGTTGTTTTCTGTCAAACCTCAACATGAATCAGCCATAGGTATATGTATATTCCCTCCCTTTTGAACCTCCCTCCCACCTCCCACCGCATCCCACCCTCTAGATTGATATAGAGCCCCTGTTTGAGTTTCCAGAGCCATACAGCAAACTCCCATTGGCTATCTATTTTATATATGATAATGTAAGTTTCCATGTTACTCTTTCCATACATCTCACCTTCTCCTCCCCTCTTCCATGTCCATAAGTCTACTCTCTATGTCTGTTTCTCCACTGCTGCTGCTGCTGCTAAGTCACTTCAGTTGTGTCTGACTCTGTGCAACCCCATAGACAGCAGCCCACCAGGCTCCCCCGTCCCTGGGATTCTCCAGGCAAGAACACTGAAGTGGGTTGCCATTTCCTTCTCCAATGCATGAAACTGAAAAGTGAAAGAAAAGTTGCTCAGTCTGTCCAACTCTTCGCGACCCCATGGACTGCAGCCTACCAGGCTCCTCTGTCCATGGGATTTTTCAGGCAAGAGTACTGGAGTGGGTGCCATTGCCTTCTCCATCTCCATTACTGCCCTGTAAATAAATTCTTCAGTACCATTTTTCTAGATTCTGTATATGTGTGTTAGAATACAATATATATCTTTCTCCTTCTGACTCATTTCACTCTGTATAATAAGTTCTAGGTTCATCCACCTCATCAGAACTGACTCAAATGAATTCCTTTTTATAGCTGAGTAATATTTCATTGTGTACCACAACTTTATCCATTTGTCTGCAGATGGACATTTAGGTTGCTTCCATGTTCTAGCTATTGTAAATAGTGTTGCAATGACCAATGGGATACATGTGTCTTTTTCAATTTTAGTTTCCTCAGGGTATATGCCTAGGAGTGGGATTGCTGGGTCATATGGTGGTTTTATTCCTAGTTCTTTAGGGAATCTACATACTGTCTTCCATAGTGGCTGTATCAATTTACATTCCCATCAACAGGGCAAGAGCGTTCCCTTTTCTCTACACCCTCTCCAGCATTTACTGTTTGTAGACTTTTCAATGATGGCCATTCTGACTGGTGTGATGTGATATCTCATTGTGGTTTTGATTTGCATTTCTCTAATAATGAAAATGTTGAACATCTTTTCATGTGTTTGTTAGCCATATGTATGCCTTCTTTGGAGAAATGTCTGTTTAGGTCTTTTCCCCACTTTTTAATTGGGTTTTTTGTTTTTCTGGTATTGAGTTGTATGAGCTGCTTGTATATTTTGGAAATTAACCCTTTGTCAGTTTTTTCATTTGCTATTATTTTCTCCCATTCTGAGGGTTGTCTTTTCACCTTGCTTATAGTTTCCTTTGCTGTGCAAAAGCTTTTAAGTTTAATCAGGTCCCACTTGTTTACTTTTGTTTTTATTTCCATTACTCTAGGAGGTGAGTCATAGAGGATCTTGCTTTGATTTATGTCAAGTATTCTGCCTATATTTTCCTCTAAGAGTTTTACAGTTTCTGGTTTTATATTTAGGTCTTTAATCCATTTTGAGTTTATCTTTGTGTATGGTGTTAGAAAGTGTTCTAATTTCATTCTTTTACATGTAGCTGTCCAGTTTTCCCAGCACCATTTATTGAAGAGGCTGTCTTTGCCCTATTATTGTATATTCTTGTCTCCTTTGTCAAAAATAAGGTACCCACTGGTGCATGGGTTTATTTCTGGACTTTCTATCTTGTTCCATTGGTAACATTTCTGTTTCTGTGCCAGTACCATACTATCTTGATGACTGTAGCTTTGTAGTATAAGCTGAAGTCAGGAAGTCAGGATTCCTCCAGCTCCATTCTTCTTTCTAAAGACTGCTTTGGATATTCTGGGTCTTTTGTGCTTCTATACGAATTTTGAAATTTTTTGTTCTAGTTCTGTGAAAAATGCCATTGGTAATTTGATAAGGATCACACTGAATCTATAGATTGCGTTTGGTAGTAGAGTCATTTTCACAATATTGATTCTTCCTACCCAGGAAAGTATAACATCTCTCCATCTGTTTATGTCATCTTTGATTTCTTTTATCAGTGTCTTATAATTTTCTGTGTACAGTTCTTTTGTCTCCTTCAGTTCAGTTCAGTTCAGTTCAGTCGCTCAGTTGTGTCAGACTCTTTGTGACCCCATGAATCAAAGCACGCCAGGCCTCCCTGTCCATCACCAATTCCCAGAGTTCACTCAGACTCATTTCCATCGAGTCAGTGATGCCATCCAGCCATCTCATCCTCTGTCCTCCCCTTCTCCTCCTGCCCCCAATCCCTCCCAGCATCAGAGTCTTTTCCAATGAGTCAACTCTTCACATGAGGTGGCCAAAGTACTAGAGTTTCAGCTTTAGCATCATTCCTTCCAAAGAAATCCCAGCAGCTGATCTCCTTCAGAACGGACTGGTTGGATCTCCTCGCAGTCCAAGGGACTCTCAAGAGTCTTCTCCAACACCACACTTCAAAAGCATCAATTCTTCGGCTCTCAGCCTTCTTCACAGTCCAACTCTCACATCCATACATGACCACAGGAAAAACCATAGCCTTGACTAGACGGACCTTAGTCGGCAAAGTAATGTCTCTGCTTTTGAATATGCTATCTAGGTTGATCATAACTTTTCTTCCAAGGAGTAAGCGTCTTTTAATTTCATGGCTGCAGTCACCATCTGCAGTGATTTTAGGTAAGTTTATTCCTAGATTTTTAATTCTTTATGTTGCAATGGTGAATGGGATTGATTCCTTAATTTCTCTGATTTTTCACTGTTAGTATATAGAAATGCAAGTGATTTCTTTGTATTGATTTTGTATCCTGCAGCTTTGCTAAATCACTGATTAGCTCTAGTAATTTTCTGATACTATCTTTAGGGTTTTCTATGTATAGTATATCATCTGCAAACAGTGAGAGCTTTACTTTTTCTTTTCTGATCTGGATTCCTTTTATTTCTTTTTCATCTGTGATTGCTGTAGCTAAGACTTCCAAAACTATGTTGAATAATAATGCTGAAAGTGGACACCCTTGTCTTGTTCCTGATCTTAGGGTGAATACTTTCAGTTTTTCACCATTGAGAATAATGTTTTCTGTAGGCTTATCATATATGACCTTTACTATTTTGAGGTAGGTTTCTTCTATGCCCATTTTTTGAAGAGTTTTAATCATAAATAGGTGCTGAATTTTGTCAAAGGCTTTTTCTGCATCTATTGAGATTATCATATGATTTTTATCTTTCAATTTGTTAATATGGAAATCACATTGATTGATTTGCATACATTGAAGAATCCTTGCATTCCTGGAATAAACCCAACTTGATCATGGTGTATGACCTTTTTGATGTGTTGCTGAATTCTGTTTGTTAAAGTTCTGGCGAGGATTTTTGTGTCTATGTTCATCAATGATATTGGCCTGTAGTTTTCTTTTTTTGTGTTGTCTTTGTCTGGTTTTGGCATCAGGGTGTTGGTGGCCTCAAAGAATGAGTTTGGAAGTGTTCCTTCCTCTGCACTTTTTTGATAGATTTTTATAAGAATAGGCATTAGCTCTTCTCTAAATGTTTGACAGAATTCTCCTGTGAAGCCATCTGGTCCTGGGCTTTTGTTTTCTTCAGGAGATTTTTGATCACAGATTCAATTTCAGTGCTTCTAATCGTGTTGTTCATAATTTCTATTTCTTCCTGGTTCAGTCTTGGAAGATTGAACTTCCCTAAGAATCTGTCCATTTCTTCCAGGTTATCCATTTTATTGCCATATAGTTGTTCATAATATTCTCTTATAATCCTTTGTGTTTCTGCATTGTCTGTTGTAACCTCTTCTTTTTCATTTCTAATTTTGTTGATTCCATTCTTCTCTCTTTTTTCCTGATGAGTCTGGCTAAAGGTTTGTCAATTTTGTTTACCTTCTCAAAGAACCAGCTTTTAGTCTTACTAACCTTTACCACTGTTTTTTTCACTTATTTTTCATTTATTTCTGCTTGGATCTTTATGATTTCTTTCCTTCTGCTAATTTTGGGGGTTTTTTTGTTCTTCTTTTTCCAGTTGTTTTAGGTGTAAAGTTAAGTTGTCTGTTCGATGCTTTTCTTGTTTCTTGAGATAGGATTGTATTGCTATAAACTTCTGTCTTAGAACTGCTGTTGCTGCATCCGATAGGTTTTGAGTTGTCATGTTTTCATTGTCATTTGTTTCTAGAACTTTTTTGGTTTCCCTTTTTATTTCTTCAGTAACCTGTTGGTTATTTAGAAACATGTTGTTAAATCTCCATGTGTTTGTGTTTCTTACAGTTTTCTTCTTCTAGTCTTATAGCATTGTGGTCAGAGAAGATGCTTGATACTATTTTGATTTTCTTAAATTTACTATGGTTTGATATGTGACCCAAGATGTGGTCTATCCTGGAGAACATTCCATGTACACTTGAGAAGAAGGGGTATTCTTCTGCATTTGGACGGAATGTCCTGAAGATATCAATGAGATCCATCTCATTTAATGTATCATTTAAGACTTGTGTTTCCTTTTTAACTTTCTGTTTTGATGATCTGTCCATTTGTGTGAGTGGAGTGTTAAAGTCTCCTACTATTATTGTGTTACTGTTAGTTTCTCCTTTTATGTCTCTTAGTGTTTGTCTTATGTATTGAGGTGCTCCTGTGTTGGGTGCATAGATATTTACAATTGTTATGTTTTCCTCTTGGATTGATCCCTTGATCATTATGTAGGGCCCTTCCTTATCTCTTGTAATCTTTATTTTAAGGTCTATTTTGTCTGTTATGAGGATTGCTACTCCACCTTTCTTTTGCTTCCCATTTGCATGGAATATATTTTTCCATCCTCTCACTTTCAGTCAATAAGTGTCTTTAGGTCTGAAGTGGGTTTCTTGTAGACAGCATATATATGGGTCTTGTTTTTGTATCCATTCAGCTAGTCTGTGTCTTTTGGTTGGAGCATTTAATCCATTTACATTTAAAGTAATTACTGATATATGTGTTCCTACTGTCATTTTCTTAATTGGGGTTGATTTTGTAGATCCTTTTTCTCCTATTGTATTTATCAACTATATAAGTCCCTTTAATATTTGTTGTAATGCTGGTTTGGTGGTACTGAATTCTCTTAACTTTTGCTCGTCTTTTTATTTCTTCATCAATTTTAAATGAAATCCTTGCTGGGTACAGTAATCTTGGTTGTAGACTTTTCCCTTTCAGTACTTTAAATATATCCTGCCATTCCCTTCTGGCCTGCAGAGCTTCTGCTGAAAGATTAGCTGGGGTTTCCCTTGTATGTTACTTGTTGCTTCTCCCTTGCTGCTTTTAATATTCTTTCTTTGTGTTTAGTCTTTGTCAGTTTGATTAGTGTGTGTCTTGGCATGTTTCTCCTTGGATTTATCCTGTGTGGGACTCTGTGCTTCTCGGACTTGATTGACTATTTCCTTTTCCATGTTGGAGAAATTTTCAACTATAATCTCTTCAAAAATTTTCTCATACCCTTACTTTTTCTCTTCTTCTTCTGGGACCTCTTTAATTCAAATGTTGGTGCATCTGATATTGTCCCAGAGGTCTCTGAGACTATCCTCAGTTCTTTTCATTCTTTTTTCTTTATTCTGCTCTTCAGAAGTTACTTTCACCATTTTATCTTCCATTTCACTGATTCGTTCTTCTGCTTCAGATATTCGGCTATTGATTTCTTCTAGAGTATTTTTAATTTCAGTAATTGGGTTGTTTGTCTTTGTATGTTTATTCTTTAGTTCTCCTAGGTCTTTGTTAATTGATTCTTGCATTTTCTTCTTTTTGTTTTCAAGGTTTTTGATCACTTTTACTATCGTTATTCTGAATTCTTTTTCAGGGAGTTTGCCTATTTCCTCTTCATTTATTTGGACTTCCATGTGTCTAGTTTGTTCCTTCATTTGTGTAGCATTTCTCTGCCTTTTCATTATTTTTCTTAACTTATTGTGTTTGAGATCTCCTTTTCCCAGTCTTGAAGGTTGAATTCTTTCTTTCTTTTGGTTTCTGCCCTCCTAAGGTTAGTCCAGTGGTTTGTGTAAGCTTCCTATAGGGTGAGATTTGTGCTGAGTTTTTGTTTGTTTGTTTTTCCTCTGATGGGCAAGGCTTCCTGAGGTGGTAATCCTGTCTGCTGATAACTGGGTTTGTATTTCTGTTTTGTTTGTTGTTTAGATGAGGTGTCCTGCACAGCACACTACTGATGCTTGGGTGATGCCAGGTCTTGTATTCAAGCGGTTTCCTTTGTGTGAGTTCTCACTATTTGATACTCCCTAGGGTTAGTTCTCTGGGAGTCTAGGGTCTTGGAGTTAGTGCTCCCACTCCAAAGGGTCAGGGCTTGCTTTCTGGTCAGGAATGAAGATTCCACAAGTAGTTTGTTATGGCATTACGTGAGATTAAAACAAATATCCAAAAACGAGAAACCAAAGATGAACCCCAAACAAATGGCAGTTACAAAACCAGGCAAATAATAATTAAAATCATGGAATATACACATATACATATACACCACGCTGCTGCTGCTGCTAAATCGCTTTAGTCATATCCGACTCTGTGTGACCCCATGGACAGCAGCCCACCAGGCTCCCCCGTCCCTGGGATTCTCCAGGCAAGAACACTGGAGTGGGTTGCTATTTCCTTCTCCAATGCATGAAAGTGAAAAGTGAAAGTGAAGTCGCTCAGTCAGGTCCGACTATTAGCAAACCCATGGACTACAGCCTACCAGGCTCCTCTGTCCATGAGATTTTCCAGGCAAGAGTACTGGAGTGGGGTGCCAATGCCTTCTCCAATATACATCATGAGCAAAGTCAAAACAGTCAAACAAAAATAAAGTACAATAGATTGACCCAGTGAAGGAAGGAAATCAAAAGTTATATTTACCAGTTAAGAACAAAACTAAAGCACAAAGTGGAAAACGAAACTAAAGCAAGGTGCCAAGTGGGGAATAAAGCAATGAAAACAAAACTAACAAATATGTTAGAGGAAAGGAAAGAAAAAAAGAAAGAAACAATAGACATGCAAAGTTAAATAAAGGTAGATGAAGAAAATTTATATACATTAAAGATTAACTGCAAGGGGAAATGAACAGTAAGAAAGGCAAAGGAATAAATGTAGAAAAATATAATGGGCATAAAAAATTAAAAGTCAAAATTATAAGAAAGAGAAAAGAAAAAAAAGGAAGAAGAAAGAAAAAAAAAAAAAAAAAGAGGAAAACTCCACAGACTACAGAAGCCCAACATAGAGGCAGAAGTTTATAACAACAATAAAAAGTGTGACTGAATATACACATATACACACACACCCATAAGCAAAATTAAAACAGTCCAACGAGAATAAAGTACAATATGACCTGGTGAACAAAAGAAACCAAAAATTATATCTACCCATTAAAAACAAAACTAACTAAAGCACAAACTAAAAAAAAAAAAAAAAGGAAAACTCCACAGAACTGCAAGAGCCCAACGTAGATTCAGAGGTTTATAACAATAAAAAGTGTGACTGACTATACACATAAACATATACACCCATAAACAAAATCAGAACAGTCCAACAAAAATAAAGTACAATAGATTGACCTGGAGAACAAAAGAAACCAAAAATTGTATCTACCAGGACAAAGCTAACTAAAGCACAAACTGGAAAACAAAACTAAAGTAAGGTGCCAATTGGGGAATAAAGCAATGAAAATAAAACTAACAAATATGTTGAGAGGAAAGGAAAGAAAGAATAGATATGCAAAGTTAAATAGAGTTAGATAAAGATTTATATACATTAAAGATTAACTGAAAGGGGAAAAGAACAGTAGGAAAAGCAAAGGAGTAAATGTAGAAAAAAATAATAATAGGTTAAAAAAACTAAAAATTAAAATTAAAACAAGCGAAAAGGAAAACTCCCCAGAACTGCAAAAGCCCAATGTAGAGGCAGAGGTTTATAACAACAATTAATTAAAAATGTGAGGAGAAAAAAGCTCAAAGGCTTAATTAGATTTCATCGTGCCAATAAACTTGATGACTACAACAGAGGGGGGGAAAAAGAAAAAAGAAAAAAATTCAAAAGAATCTAATAACAAGTCAAAATGTAAGAATAATAAATGTTTTTCTTGAATCACTGCTAAGAGAGTCCTTTCCCTTGTGGGGAGGGCGTCACAGTCCACCTCACCTCCCTAGGACGCCCTCCAACACTGTGCTGATCTCTGGATCTGTTCTGGAGGCAGCTCAGATTCTAATCTGGTCCTGCTGCTGCTGCTAAGTCGCTTCAGTCGTGTCTGACTCTGTGCGACTCCACAGACGACAACCCACCAGGCTCCCCCATCCCTGGGATTCTCCAGGCAAGAACACTGGAGTGGGTTGCCATTTCTTTCTCCAGTGCATGAAAGTGAAAAGTGAGAGTGAAGTCGCTCAGTCGTGCCAGACTCTTAGTGATCCCATGGACTGCAGCCCACCAGGTTTCTCCGTCCATGGGATCTTCCAGGCCCTACTCCTCTATAGTCTTGCCTCCAATGTCCACAGCTATCAGAACTACTGCATTTTCTTTTGTGGGAGCTCTCAATGACCTTTTATATATTCCATAGACACAAAGTCTGCCTAGTTGATCGTGTGGATTTAATCTGGGGTTTTGGGTCTTCTTTCTTAGTCACACTGCCCCTGGGTTTCAATTGTGGTTTTATTTCCACCTCTACATGTGGGTGGTCCACTGGGGTTTGCTCTTGAGGCTGCCCTGGAGGACTTGGGTTTGCCCCTGTGAGGGCCAGGTGTGGAGGTGGTGTAGCTGCTTGGGTCACAGGGGTTCTGGCAGCACCAGGTACTCAGGGGAGTTGGCGGCTAGGTCAGCAGGAAATAGAGTGCTCTGAAGGGTATGGGAACCAGTATTAGCCAATACACTCCAGTATTCTTTCCTGGAGGACTCCCCTCCCTGACAGAGAAGCCTGGCATGCCACAGTCTACAGGGTCACAAAGAGTTGGACACTACCAAAGCAACCCTGTATGCATAGATGCAAGACTTCTTTTGCGTGTGGCAGCTGTGCCCCAGTGAGAGTTGAGCATGAAGGTGGTGCAGCTGCTTGGCTTGCGGGGACCCTGGTAGCACCAAGTGTGCAGGGACACGGACTGCCTCCACCGCAAAAGTTATGGCCCTTTCAGAGTCTTTTTTCAAGCCTCTTGTAGCTGGCGATCAGAAGGCCCCTTTGGCCAGTCTTTCTCCGTAGCTCTGCCTGTTTGGGCACTTAAGAGGGCCCCCTTGCCTGGGTTCCTTCTCTGTTGTTCAGCGCATCAGGCACATAGAGGGACCCGCCTGACTGGGGCCCTACTCTGTAACTGGCACATCAGGCACTTAATGGGACACACTGGGTGGGGTCCTACTCTGTGGTTCAGTGTGTTAGGCATTTGATGGGCCAGAGTCTCTATTGTTGAGCTGCCAATACTGGCGTGTGGGGGGAGAGAGGCTGTGGTGATGGCTCCACCCACTACGCGTGACTCAGCAGCATCGCCTTGCTTCCGTGGCTGCCCGGCTTTCCTCCACAGGCATTTCCCACCACGATCTCCTCCCTCACATCCCCTCAATCTGTCTCTCTGCAGTCAACAGCAGCCCTTGCCTTGGGATTGCTTCACAATTCCTAAACTCCAGCTCCTAGCCACTGCACCTTCCAGGGCATTTACATCCCTGCATGGGGTACATATGGCTGTGGTAAGGACTGTCTGATTCTCATTCCATTTAGGCTGCCACAGATCACCTGTTTCACTCTCCGCCTTAAATGTTTCTCCTCTGACTCAAGACAACTGCCCCTATGCGGAGATCAGACCCCTGCTTCAGTTCCCCCACCAGCTGGGGGCAGGTCCAGTCCTCTAATGAAGGAGGAAACAGACAGAGCTGGACTGCATCTTAGGCCAGGCTGCAAAATTAGGCTACATGCATGGTTACCCTCCAATGGACTCTGAACTTTGCATCCGGTGTCTAGAGAAATAGCATACCAATGGAAAACCAGACCCCCCAGATAAAAGAGCCTCAGGACTTGGACTTGGACTCTCCGTTGCCTAAAAGAATATGCTAATTATCACTTCATGGTAAATAGATGGGGAAACAGTGGAAACAGTGCCAGATTTTATTTTTGGGGGCTCCAAAATCACTGCAGATGGTGACTGCAGCCATGAAATTAGAAGACGCTTACTCCTTGGAAGAAAAGTTATGACCAACCTAGATAGTATTTTCAAAAGCAGAGACATTACTTTGCCGACTAAGGTCCGTCTAGTCAAGGCTATGGTTTTTCCTGTGGCCATGTATGGATGTGAGAGTTGGACTGTGAAGAAGGCTGAGCACCGAAGAATTGATGCTTTTGAACTGTGGTGTGGGAGAAGACTCTTGAGAGTCCCTTGGACTGCAAGGAGATCCAACCAGTCCATTCTGAAGGAGATCAACCCTGGGATTTCTTTGGAAGGAATGATGCTAAAGCTGAAACTCCAGTACTTTGGCCACCTCATGCGAAGAGT
>SJYT01048714.1:47489-58089 GCA_006410635.1 Cephalophus harveyi | reverse complement strand
GGGATTTCTTTGGAAGGAATGATGCTAAAGCTGAAACTCCAGTACTTTGGCCACCTCATGCGAAGAGTTGACTCATTGGAAAAGACTCTGATGCTGGGAGGGATTGGGGGCAGGAGGAGAAGGGGACGACCGAGGATAAGATGGCTGGATGGCACCACGGACTCGATGGACGTGAGTCTGAGTGAACTCCAAGAGATGGTAATGAACAGGGATGCCTGGCGTGCTGCGATTCATGGGGTCGCAAAGAGTTGGACACGACTGAGCGACTGAACTGAACTGAACTGAACTATCTCTGTAACAGAACAAAGTCGTAAATTCCCATTATGTTTATCAGGATATGACCACAGGCCTATTGATAAATGTCCACTGTTTAACTATCTAGGCTTATGACACATGAATCATGGGTTAACTTTGATTGTATCTCTCTTTTACCTTGTCCAGACTAGTTTCAAGGAATTTGGGGAGGTGGGTTTGAGCATGTACACTTAGGGTATATAAGGTTTTCACAAAAACTGGTCAGAGTGCTTGGCTAAGAGGAGACTCTGCCTTGGACCTGCCGGTGTAATAGACTGCACTCCACTATCTGCATTGTCCTTCCGAGAGAGTCTGTTTCCTGGAACGCGTGGCTACAACACTAACACTCCTGGTTTTTCCCCTAGTTCCTTCATCCTATCAATTTGCGTGGGTCTATATATTCATTTCCGCTGGTCAGGTACTCTTGTCTGCTATCAGCTGGTGTTCTGCATGCACTTCTGTGTCTGAACGTGTATTCCTGATGTATCTGTGGAGATGATGCACTCCACTCCACGTCCACCCACTCCTACACCATCTTGTTCTCTTGAAACTACTACAACATTGTTAATCAGCTATACCCCAATACAAAATAAAAACTTAAAAAAAAATTATACTGTCATAAAGGACTTACCATCTGGCCACAAACTACCTCTTTTGCTCCATTTGGAGCAGTGTTCTCACTGGCCCCCAAAACATTCTGTACTATTCTCATCTGCTCATCTGTGCTAGCTCTAGAGCCTCCCACACACACACCAACCTGAAGTGTCCATTCTTTGTTCTCTGTCCTGCTTGAATCCAACCTCTCCCATGAAGTTTCCCTGACCATCCCTGCCAGAAACCCTGTGTCCCTGATGTTTACATGTTTGGGGCATAAAAAAATTAATATCTTTAATTGTAAGAAAATCCCATGTAATCTTTTGCTCTAAAAAGAGAAGAAATGAGCAATAAAAGAACATTTCAGAAGATATATGTCCTAATTGCATTTTTAATTGAATCTTTCATTAGGAAATTGGGGGAAGAGACTGGAGGAGGCAGTATGCGTGAATATCAAATTACTAAATTAACCAAGAGGGTAAATGGATCAAATCCCAGAAAAATTATGCATAATTTCCCCATTTTCTCTCCTATATATGATGCATTTTTAGTGATAATATCAGGATAATAAACTAGGTAAAGAGAAGTTATGCCTAGTCTTTTGTATTTACAAATATTTGTTATCTTTATAATGCTCATTATAAAAATTCAAAAAAAGACAGAAAAGATAAAGAAAAAAAAAAAAAAAAAGAAGTCCTCAAAAAATCTCACTACCCAAAGATAACCATAGTTTGGCATATATTTATTGTTATTCATTTCTAAATGCACATGTGCAGCTAAAATATATAGTCTTTTATATTATAGGGTCATGTTTACTTAAAACTTGCTTTTCCACCCAGGAATCTATTATGGAAACTTTCTGAAATCCATGAACATTGATATACATCATCTTTTCTGCCACTACACAGTACAGTGTTATATGTGCATTTGTCTTCAAGTTACAGAACACAAATATGAACTGACTTTAACAAAATAGGAGGTGAATCAGATCGTGGAATCCAAGGAAAGGCTAAATAATTGAGAAAAGGGCAAGGATGCAGTGGAATCTCAGGAAAAAATTAAGAGGAGGGATTGAAACAACATTACGAGTTCTGTTCTCCTCATCTGTCGTCTTTCTTGGGTCCATTTCATGTTCTTTCAAAGAAGTATGGATTTCACCACACAGTAGGCAACATTGCTCTGACTGTACTGACTATACTTTTTAGGCTACAATGTTCAAAAATCTCAAGGAAGGGGCTCATTACTTAATTTCCACCCCTTTGCCAATCAGCTATTAGAATGCAGCAACTCCATAGTAGCCATGGGAATGGACAGACGCAGGACCCGGAAGAACAAAGGTACTCAGCAGACAAAAGAATAGATGTTCATCATAATTCACTTAATCAATATCCTATTAATGACCATAAAGGAGGCTGACAATTTTTAGTGCTGTAAGTACTCAATAAATGTTTTAAATTACTGATACTCTGAACATTGATATACATTTAACTTCTGGCACTTATCTGATAATATCCTCGGGCTTCCCTGGTAGCTCAGACAGTAAAGAATCTGCCTGCAGGAAACCCAGGTATATCCTTATGGTATACTCCTAAGCCGTATTTATTCAATTTATCTATTCACTCAATAAATATTTTGAGTATCTATATCCCAGGCTATATTCTAAACACTAGAAAAATAGCAGTGAACAAAACAGAAAAACCCCAACTTTGAGGAGCTGATGTTCTACTGTGGAAAGACAGGCAATAAATAAAGTTAAATGTATGGGGGAAGGGCTGAAAATGGCAATTTTTGTTTTGTACTGTGTGCTGAAACCCAGGAATGAAAATGTAGCTTCTTTTAAATAACTGGTGAAAGAGGGCGGTATTTTAAAGAGACATTAATTGGCAACCTGAAGGAGATGAGAAAGATCTATATGACTTTCTGAGGAGAACTCATTCTAAACAGAGAAAACTTCAAGTGCAAAGATCAGGGGTGAGAAGATGCCTGGCCTGTTCTGAAAAGAGTAGGAGCCTAATATGGCTGGCCAAGAAGCAAGGTGCCAGAAAAAAGGCAGGAAAATTGGATAGGAGGCCAGATCACAGAGGCCTCTGAGGCCACCACTAAGTCTTTGACTATTGCCGTGGGCAAGGAGAAAGTCACTAGCAGGCTTGAGCAGGGAACTAACATGACAAAGCTGGTACTACCCAAAGTGGGGTCCATGGGTCTGTGCCCTCTGTAAGCAGTGTGTTATCAGTTGGTGACAAAGCAACCTGTAATTGTAATTTAGTTTTATACTTCTTGAATCAAATATTAAAAGTGATGTGTTCTGCTTGTCTTTTTTAATTTAATTTTTTCAGTAGTTCATTCTGTACTGTATTTTACAGAGGAATCAATCCATGATGGAATGAAATTTTTAAAATAGATCTCTATCTTGGAATAGTTGAGGAGTACTGCCTTAACTTGCCTTTTAAAAGACTGCTCTGGCTTGCCTTGTTTAGAACAAATATGGACGAGAATAAAGAGAATAGTTAAGAATCTTCTGTAAGAGAGTTTTGGTGGATGAGACCAGGGTGGTAAGAGAAGATGTTGCTGTTTATTATTATTTTTTTTAAAAAAAGTGGTGGGTAAATTCTGTGTGTATTTTGAAATTAGAGCTTTCAGGACTTGTTAAGGCAGTGAATATGGTATATGAGAGTCAAATCTTTCCCTGAGTAAATGGTGAAGAACAGGAGAGGAGTAAGATAGAGGAATTCTGTTTTGAACATTTTGAATTTCCAAGGGGCTTCCTGGTGGCTCAGTGCTAAATAATCCACCTGCCAATGCAGGAGACACAGGTTCAACCCCTGATCTGGGAAGATCCCACATACCATGGAGCAGCTGAGCCTTTGCTGTGCTCTAGAGCCCAGGAGCCACAACTACTGAGCCCACGGGCCAGAGCTACTGAAGTCTGGGCACCCTAGAACCTGTGATCCACAACAAGAGAAGCCACTGGAATGAGAAGCTCGGGCACAACAACTAGGGAGGAGCCCCACTTCGCTGCAACTAGAGAAAAGCCCGAGCAGCAACAAAGACCCAGCACAGCCAAAAATAAGTAAATAAAATAATAAATATTTTTTAAAAGAATTTTAATTCATGGGAGGTTCAAATATATGGAGATTTAGAGATTGGGGAAATACCGAGGCTCCAGCAAAGGAGTCTGAGGTAGCCACTGAAGTAGGAGGAAAACAGGAGAGTGGTATCTTCTAGCAAAGTGAAGAATATCCAAGAAGCAAGGAGTGATCAATTATGTTAAATGCAGTTAACAGATAAATAGGATGAGGGTAGAGAGATGACCACTGAATTTGAAGAAACTGACGGTTACTAGAGACTTTGGCAAAAGCAGCATCTACGGAGTAGTGGGAGGCAAAGGCCTGTTTAGACATGGTTTGGAGAAGGAAATGGCAACCCACTCCAGTGTTCTTGCCTGGAGAATCCCAGGGACGGGGGAGCCTGGTGGGCTGTGGTCTATGGGATCACACAGAGTTGGACACAACTGAAGTGACTTAGCAGCAGCAGCAAGAAGTAATGGGAAGAAAACAATTGTGACAGCAAGTATAGATAAATTTACTACGTTTTGCTTTCAAGGTGAGCAAAGAATTAGGGATATAGCTATCCCCAAAAAAGACAATAAATAGCAAATATTGGTGAGGATGGGGAGAAAGGGAACTCTCATGTACTGTTGGTGGGTGTGCAAAATGGTGCAGCCCCTATGGAAAACAGTATGGAGGTTCCTCAAAAAATTAAAAATGGAATTGTCATTCTATCCAGTAATTCCACTTCTGGGTATTTTTCCAAAAGAAAAAACCACTAATTTGAAAAGATATATGGATCCCAACATTCATAGTAGCATTATTTATAATAGTCAAGATATAGAAGGATCTAATTATCCATCAATAAATGAATGGATAAAGAGGCCATGGAATATATGTGCAATGGAATAGCCATCTCAAAGACTGAATACTTTTTAAAATCTAAACATATCAGTTTTCTATCATTGCTATAGCAAGTTACTATGAATTTAATTGCTTAAAATAACATAAATTTATTACCTTACGGTTCTGTAGGCTAGCAATCTGACACTGGTCTCACTGGGATGACATTACTCTGTCAGGCAACATCATGTCCCTTTGAAAGGCTCTTGGGGAGAATCTGTTTCCCAAGAATCTGTTTCTTTGCCAACTTCTGGCTTTTCTACCTCCTTTCTCAATCTTCAAAACCAGCAACAAGAAATCAGAGCCTCCTACATCATTCTACTCTGACCTCTTCTTCTGACTCCCTCTTCTGCTTCTAAGGACCCTTGTGATCACACTGGGCCCACCCAGGCAATCCAGAATAATCCCTTTAAGGTCATCTGATTTAGCAACCTTAATTCCACCTGTAATTCCCTTTTGCCCTATAACACATATTCAGAGGTTCTGGGCACTAGGATGTGGACATGTTGGGGGTTTTAGGATCTGCCTCCCACAACACATAATGCCAAAGTGTCCTGTAGAAACATCACACTCTCTCCAATACAGTATGAAAAGCACTATTCACCACTATGTCACTAACTCTAGGCATTGTTTTTCAGTTTGTCAGTTTGTCAGTGGGCAATATCACAAATAGTCTTTTTTTAGCACCTATTTGATTACTAAAGAGCCTAAGCACGCTTCCTATAGAGTTTTATTCTTCTTTTGCAAAGAAAATTGGTGCTCTCTGCAAAAATTTTAAAGGTCTTTTTTGTTTGTTTTTCTAAGAGTTAAGAGAGATTAATTTTGTGCCAAGCATATATACTATAAATCTGAGGGGTTTTCCAGCTTATCATTAGTCTTTCAACTTTCTTTCCATTACTTTCTCATCAAATCTGTCAGTTACTTTAGGGGTATTTTGGCCTTTATGTTTTTAGAAAAATATTCTCCACTATAGATAAGTAAAATTTCCCTGATTTCTCAGTGCCCTTGTAAAAATGTCCTAAGCCTCCTAAGACATGGAAATGTATCTACGATAGGGTATGTTTATTTTCACTTTCCTAGAAGAGCTTTGCTCTGCACATACCAAGAGAATTAGATTCTGTAACCAACTGTCTAGTTAATTGCTCTAATTCAAATGGTTACAGTCTGGTCTAGGCCTCCAGGGTAGTCCTCATGGAGTCAGGAAGATGGGAGCTCTAAGTATTTACGTTTTAAAAGGCATGAAGTCCAGACTTCGGACACATTTTTATATGGGGCTTCCTAGATGGTGTTAGTGGTAAAGAACCCGCCGGCCAATCAGAAGTTATAAGAGATGCAAGTTCGATTCCTGGGTCCAGAAGATCCCCTGAAGGAGGGAACGGCAACCCACTCCAGTATTCTTGCCTGGAGAATCCCATGGACAGAGGAGCCTGGCAGGCTACATAAGGTCTACAGGGTTGCCAAGAGTTGCATATGATGAAAGTGACCTAGCATACATGCATGCAGGTGCTGATCAGATTAGGGTATACAGTGGAGACACCCACAGTTTCTCTGACCCTTGGAAGGACATAATTACCTTCCAAAACAATTAGAGAACTTAGGATTCTTTCTATACCTCAATAAGGAGACTAAGTTGTTTTTTTCTTTCCGGAAGGCTGTATTTTTTGTTTTTACCAGGTGGCTCTTTCCTGTACCTAAATAGAAAAAAAAAAAAAAAAAACCCACAGTAGTCTATAGCTACTCTTGTAGGACATTTGGCCTAGCTTTCATTTCATTAAAGCGAGAATCAAGATTGCCGGGAGAAATATCAATAACCTCAGATATGCAGATGACACCAACCTTATGGCAGAAAGTGAAGGGGAGCTAAAAAGCCTCTTGATGAAAGTGAAAGAGGAGAGCGAAAAGTTGGCTTAAAGCTAAACATTCAGAAAATGAAGATCATGGCACCTGGTCCCATCACTTCATGGGAAATACATGGGGAAACAGTGGAAACAGTGTCAAACTTTATTTTTGGGGGCTCCAGAATCACTGCAGATGGTGACTGCAGCCATGAAATTAAAAGACACTTACTCCTTGGAGGAAAAGTTATGACCAACCTAGACAGCATATTCAAAAGCAGAGACATTACTTTGCTGACTAAGGTCTGTCTAGTCAAGGCTATGGTTTTTCCAGTAGTCATGTATGGATGTGAGAGTTGGACTGTGAAGAAGGCTGAGCACCAAAGAATTGATGCTTTTGAACTGTGGTGTGGGAGAAGACTCTTGAGAGTCCCTTGGACTGCAAGGACTTCCAACCAGTCCATTCCTAAGGAGATCAACCCTGGGATTTCTTTGGAAGGAATGATGCTAAAGCTGAAACTCCAGTACTTTGGCCACCTCATGCGAAGAGTTGACTCATTGGAAAAGACTCTGATGCTGGGAGGGATTGGGGGCAGGAGGAGAAGGGGATGACAGAGGATGAGATGGCTGGATGGCATCACTGACTCGATGAACGTGAATCTGAGTGAACTCCGGGAGCTGGTGATGAACAGGGAGGCCTGGCGTGCTGCGATTCATGGGGTCGCAAAGAGTCAGACACGACTGAGTGACTGAACTGAACTGAACTGAACTGAGGGTAAGATCTGGGATAAGTGAACTATCTCACTTATTATTATATTGTCAGGTAATTACAAGAAATCTCCCTCCTACCCAGAACACCTCCTATGCATGCTCAAGTTTAAATTAATAAAGATGAATATTAAAACTCAACAGCCTCTCTATAAAAATAGTCTATCTTCTGGTAATTTATAGTTTTATTTCATACATTTAAATGTTGAGTCAATTGTATTTTATTTGGTGTATGAACTGAGATGGACTCTGTTTTTCCCAATAGATGGCTCTCCAATTGCCATAAGCCCATTTTTGGAAATAGGCAACTTTTCTTCTGCAATTTGAAATATTGTGAGGTGGAAGGCACAGAGAATTTTATTTCTATTTTATAATTCAGATATCCAAATGCCAACGGATTAAATGATTTAGATTATCAAAAAACATTGGTGGAGTCAGGAATAGATTTTTGGTTTTAAAAAAAGAAGAAAAAGACTTTTTCTGTAGCTTTTTTCTGGCAATTAGTGGCTTGTTGTACCTAAAAGTAATCTACAGGAAGAAATTACTGGAAGATAATGACATGGTGTGACCTGCAGCCTCCATCAGCAGGCAGTATTGGAGCAAAACACAGTATCAGTGGTAATTTCTCCTTCTACAGATTCACAGATTCAATTTCAAAGTGACTTTGTATTTCCTATCTATAAGTAATTTCTTTCAATGGCATAAAGCTTAGGAAATTTGTAAATGTGTAAATAAACTATGATGCTGAAAATGTGGCCTCTGTGCACTGGTGGCAAATCGAATCTCAGAGACAGAGTTTTAGGTGTAGCAGAATAAGAAAAGCTTTACTGTTCTGCCAAGGAAAAGGGGCCACAGCAGGGTCCTGTCCATGGAACTGGGTGTCCCAACCTGGGAGGACTTGATGATGAATTTTAGAGCAATGGTTCAAAGGTAGGGGTGCTGATAAGATTAGGAGGTAAACAAAGCTAGTGAAGGTGATGGAATTGCAGCTGAGCTATTTCAAATCCTAAAAGATGATGTTGTTAAATTGCTGCACTCAATATGACAGCAAATTTGGAAAATTCAGCAGTGGCCACAGGATTGGAAAAAGTCAGTTTTCATTCCAATCCCAAAGAAGGTCAAAGCCAAATCAAAGTCAAAGTCAATCCCAAAGAATGTTCAAACCACCACACAATTACACTCATTTTATATGCTGGTAAAGTAATGTTCAAAATCCTTCAAGCTTGGCTTCAAGAATGTGTGAACCGAGAACTTCCAGATGTACAAGCTGGATTTAGAAAAGGCAGAGGAACCAGAGATGAAATTGCCAACATCCACTGGATCATAGAAAAAGTAAGAGAATTCCAGGAAAACATCTACTTCTGCTTCACTGACTACACTAAAGCCTTTGACTGTGTAGATCACAACAAACTATAGAAAATTCTTCAAAAGATGGGAATACCAGACCACCTTACCCGCCTCCTGAGAAATCTGTATGCAGGTCAGGAAGCAACAGTTAGAACTGGACATTGAACAACAGACTGGTTCCAAATTGGGAAAGGAGTACGTCAAGGCTATATATTGTCACCCTGCTTATTTAACTTATATGCAGAGTACATCATGAGAAATGTTATGCTGGAGGAAGCACAAGCTGGAATCAAGATTGTGAGGAGAAATATCAGATATGCATATGACACCATCCTTATGGCCAAAAGTGTAGAGCAACTAAGGAGCCTCTTGATGAAAGTGAAAGAGGAGAGTAAAAAAAGCTGGCTTAAAACTCAACATTCAAAAAACAAAGATCAAGGCACCCAGTCCCATCACTTTATGGCAAATAGATGGGAAAACAATAGAAACAGTGGCTGACTTTGTTTTCTTGGGCTCCAGCGTGACTGTGGACAGTGACTGCAGCCATGAAATCAAAAGATGCTTACTCCTTGGAAGAAAAACAATGACAAACCTAGACAGTGTATTAAAAAGCAGAGACATTTCATTGCCTACAAAGGTCTATATAGTCAAAACTTACGGTTTTTCCAGTAGTCACGTATGGATGTGAGATTGGACTATAAAGAAAGCTGAGCACCGAAGAACTAATGCTTTTGAACTGTGGTGTTGGAGAAGACTCTTGAGAGTCCCTTGGACTGCAAGGAGATCCAACCAGTCCATCCTAAAGGAGATCAGTCCTGAATATTCATTGGAAGGACTGATGCTGAAGCTGAAGTTCCAATACTTTGTCCACCTGATGTGAAGAACTGACTCATTTGAAAAGACCCTGATACTGGGAAAAATTGAGGGCAGGNGATCCAACCAGTCCATCCTAAAGGAGATCAGTCCTGAATATTCATTGGAAGGACTGATGCTGAAGCTGAAACTCCAATCCTTTGGCCATGTGCTGTGAAGAACTGACTCATTTGAAAAGACTCTGATGCTGGGAAAGATTGACAGTGGGAGGAAAAGGCGATGACAGAGGATGAGATGGTTGGATGGCATCACTGACTCAATGGACATGAGTTTGAGTAAACTCCAGGAGTTTGTGATGGACAGGGAGGCCGGGTGTGCTGCAGTCCATGGGGCTGCAAAGAGTCGGACACGACAGTGACTGAACTGAACTGAGGCTTTCTTTGTTTCCTTCAAAAACAGATCTATATACCATGAGCAGAAGCTGCAGAGAAGTTCTTTGAGGTTTACTATAAAGAATACATGTTTTACCAAAAGAAAAGAAGCTCAAAAGCAGATTGGTCTCTTCAAAGGGGCAGTAAATCCTACAACTCTCCTAACCCCTTTACCTCTGCTAGTATGCAGAGATTAGATGACACCTTGTTGAGGACACTGCAGAAAAAGATTTATGTATGATTGATGACAAAGAGTGCTCTGCCTATATTCTCTTCTACAAACTTTGCAGTTTCAAATCTTTCATTTAGGTGGGAATGTAAAGTGACATAGCCACTGTCGAAAACAGTATGGAGGTTCCTCAAAAATCTAAAATTATCCAGCAACTGAACTTCTGGGTATATATATCCAGAAAAAGTGAAAACACTAATTCAAAAAGATACATGCACCCCCGAATGTTCATAGCAGCACTATTTACAACAGCCTAGATATGGGAGCATCCGAAGTGTCCACCAAAAGACAAACAGATAAAGATGTGTGTGTGTATGGGGGGGGGGGGGGGGGGGGGGG